>JAUUEE010420230.1:0-11689 GCA_032361485.1 Panulirus cygnus | reverse complement strand
TCAGACCCCAATCTCATGAATGTATGTTTTAATGGCACCTACCCCCCCCCCCCCCAGCAGCCCCTTCTAAATGTAAATATTGGCACCTCAACAAAACTGATTGGAATAACTTAGGAAGATTCTTTTTGTGACTTCTCTTGGGGAAATTACCATCTTTATGTGGTGATGCTTCTGTCTCCGCCAAACAATTATTATGGTTATGGTTGTGGGAATGGAAGCATTTATCCCTTCTTCCTCCAAGATGACCACTTCTTTCAATCCATAGTTCACGTGTTCCTGTTTTGAGATCATTCAGGCAAGGAATCAGGCATATCGGTCTTGGAAAACATCTTCATTATCCATCTTCCATTCAGCATTTGTCATTGCCAATGATCATTACAAGTACATTATTTGTGAGGCAAAGTATTCCTTTATTCAAATGAAATGCGATATCCTCTCCTCTTCATCCACAGATAGGCCTTTCTGGTTCTTAGCTAATAGGGCAATGTGTTAACAATTTCTGTCACTCTACCTTTGCTTCACTTTCCAATTCTGACAGTACTATAGCAGTCTCTCCTTTAGACAAAGCAACTCTCTTTGGTTCTCATTTCTTCTCTGACTCTGCCTTGGATGACTCTTAACATTCCTTCACCCCCTGATGCTCCTCTTACTGATTCTATGCCTTTCCCCATAATCTTCTTTGGAATTGTCAGAAAAGTGCTTCTCTCTCTCTGGACTCAATCAAGGCTTATTATGGTCCATCCCCATGTACTGAAAGAGTGTGTCTTTGAACTCACACCTGTTCTTGCTCATATGTTCTGTTTCCTTTTAAAAACCAGAATTTTTCCTTCTTCTTGGAAACATGCATTGGTACATCTCATCCCTAAGAAGAGCGACCGTTCTGACTCCTTTAGCTATCGTCCTGTTGCTTTAGCATCTACCATTTCCCTAGTATTTGAATTATTTCTCACCTCCCATATCCTTAGACATCTTGAACCTCACAGTCTTCTCTCAGATCACCAGTATGTCTTCCAATTTGCTCCCTCATATGTAGCTTCCTTTCAGGCCAATCTATGTCCATGGTTGTAGATGGATCAGCCTCTTTCCTTTCTTCATCAAAAGCAGTGTCTCTCAAGGTTCTGCCTGTCTCCTACACTCTCCTGTTTATCAACGATTTCCTTTCTTCTAGATATAACCAAATGCACTCATAAGCTGATGACTGAACACCGCACTTCCCCACATCCTTCAATTTTGCTCCTTCTTCTCTAACTCGATCTGCATCTCATCTTGGCAAAACTTCCTCAGTAAACTCAGACTTGGACAGGATATCTCAGTGGTGCAGATGAAATGTTTTTAATGTCTCCAAAACCCAGTTTCTGCCCATCTCTCTATCAAAAAGTTCCCCTCAACTTGCCTGTCTCCTTCAACACTTCAGTAATTCCACCTTCTAATCAACTTACTGTAACATCCACTCTATCTTCAAAATCCCACATTTCAGAAATAGCTAAATCTGTCTCTTAGAAACTGGTAGTCCTGTTTAGATGTCAAAATCTCTTTTGTTCCTAACACTTTTTGCATTTATACAAAGGATTGATCCATCCTTGTATGAAGTACTGCTCTCACATCCAGGGTGGTTTTAGCTCTTCATACTTGCTTCAGAGTTGAGTCGAAAGCATTCCAACTTATCAATTCTCCCAGGCTAATGTCAGAACATGATCCACGTGCCCTATGCTGCAGTGTTGGTTCACTGTGTTTCTTCTAGAAGTACACTTTAGATTTTGCTCCTGAGAGCTGGCTGCTTGTGTACCCCCACCACTAGCTAGACCACACAATACTCGGCAAGCTACTGCATCACATGATTACTGTTTGACTGTTGGTAACTCTGGGATGGGTCTTTTTGATAACTGTTTTTTTCCTTACATCTCAAAGCATTGGAACTCTCGACCATCTCATGTCTTTCCCAATAACTATGACCTGGCATTTTTTTAAAAGACAGGTTTTTCAATTCCACCAAAATTTTACAAATACTCTCCCTTGTCTCTTCTTTTTCTCTATCCAATAACTTCTTTATATTTAGATTAAGACCCAGCTTTGATGTGGACTTTTGTCTGTGACTGGAGCCTCCAGCATGAAAAAATAAATAAATGTTTTCCCTCTTTTGTAGATAAGTACACTTTCCCTCTGATGTAGGTATTACTTTGGTTTTTCTCCTGCAAGCAGACTGTTTGTGTGCCCCTGCCACAAGTTAGACCACACAATACTGAGCAAGCTACTGTGTTACATGATTACTGTGTGGCTGTTGGCAAATCAAGGGTGGGCTGTTTTGATAACTGTTTCTTTCCCTTCACCTCACAGGTTTGGAACTCTACTTTCTCATGTCTTTCCAAATAACTATAACCTGGCATTTTTTAAAAGACAGTTTTTTCACCTCCTCCAAAATTCATGAATGCTTTTCCCCTCTTCTTTTTGCCTTTCATTACCCTCTCTGTATTTCAGTTAAGGTCCAGCCTTGATGTGGACTTTTGTCTGTGACTTGAGACTTTAACATAGAACAAAACTTTTTTATATATTGTGATAATTGCTTTTTGAGGATATTGGCAACAACTGTGTTTTTCTGGATGAATCATCTGTAATATCTTTTGATAATGCATTTGTGATTATATCTTTTTTTCCAAATATATCTAATAAAGTTTTCATTTTCCTTACAGGTGGGGCTGGGTCTGAATTCTTCATTACCATTGCCACCAACCACATTTTCTGGCATCAACTTCCCCACCCCTGACCACTAATTAAGGAGGTGTTTCTGGAATCAAATTTTTTTTCATAGTATGCCACACGGGTGACAGACTTATAATTGAAAGAATAACTATAGCCATCATTATGTTACAGAGTCAATAGGAACTTGATTATGCTATAACTAAATAAACAAGGTTAACAAGAAAATGTAGACACACACACACACACACACACACACACACACACACACACACACACACACACACACACACACACACACACACACACACCCACACACACACACACAGAGTTAAGGAGGAAAACATCAAAAAGCTGCTCACACTATCGACTAGCTTACTACAAATTTTGAGATAAAAGAAGATAGAGAATAGTTAGATACCTGTGTAGGAAAGAAAAATGGAGACAATAACTAAGCACTACTTTTGAGATGGAAATGTTTAACCAGGACATACTTAAATCTTTTGATATGCTCCCCTCTCCTCCCCTCCACCCAGCATGAAAAGCGTCAAAATCCTTTGTTTTGTTTTTTTCCCATTAAGGAGTACACCAAAAATATCAAAACCAATATTTTTTTCACATGAATTACAATCCTACACTCAGAGTTATCAAAGGCATACACATTAAAACAACATTCATTGTCTTCTAACTACAAACACATTACCTTTGATCATGCTATCCTTTACGTTGCCTGTATCATATACCCGCAAGTACATTCTCAGCATTCTGGCCAACATTTTGCATTTCCACTTCATTCTGCTGATTGATCAGAATGAGAGATTTTCTTCCTTATCTGATAAATTCATTTGACACTTTCCCTATTTTTAAGGGTGTAGAAATGCCTGTCTAGGTCTGTGGGGCCTGGTTGTAGGTAGGGAGCTGTGGTTTCAGTGCATTATACATGACAGCTTGTGAATGGATGTGAGTGGATGTGGCCTTTTGTCATCTGTTCCTGGCACTATTTCACTGATGCAGGATACAATGATCAACTGTAAAAAAAAAGAAAAATGTAGTGATAATGAGATGGGGTTGCTTAGGGCATTCAAATGCCCATGCTGTCCTAGCTAACTTAGAAAATAGAGAACCAATACCTCTGACTGATGAAAACTTGAGAAAACACAGCCGTTTACTAGCTGAATATATGTATCCAAGAATATTGGTAAGTAATGTTAGGTCAGAGAATAGATAATTTTGATACAGAGAAATATATGTTCTTAATCAGACAGACAAACACCAATAAAACAGTAATTAAACTTACAAAAGAATGAATTTATCAGTACCATGATTATTTATTTATGAAATGAATCTTCCAAGGAAACAAAAGTTGATTGATTAACTGGACTAGTTAAATCCTTTATCTATCTTTGTTTTACCATGGTGCAGTGTTGAATTAAACTTGGTGCACAATTTAAAGAATAGTGGTCAATTTACCTCGTATGATGTAAGTTGCTGCTAATTGTAAACCATCAAATGATGTTTTTAGCAGATTGAGTATTAAAATGTAACTATAAGTTGGACCCCTTATGGAATCTAAATTAGACAAAAGTCAGGTCTAGCACAGGAATGTAAAGTGGGTGAAACTCAGTTCCCACACTTTGAGGGTTAAGTTTCAGGTGATATTTATGGATGACCCATTCAAACAGGAGATATTGGGAAGAGGTATTCTGGACTTGGAATTTTTTTGGATTACTGGGTTTACCCCCTACAGCTTGGTATGTGTTACTCTTACACACCCATAAGTTAATATTTTGTAAGAGGCAACACTCATTCTGCTATCTTTCTGTTCCAGAACATTGAACGAAGTTAAGAAAATTGGGAAGAGCTTCAGTCTTTAACACCTTAGCTATATCTCTGTAGGTTAAGCATCATAAAGAGGGAATCATCATTTGTGATATTCATGAGAGAGGGTCTTATAGTTTCCAGCAATGGACTGTCTTCCTTCCCCTCCTCCTACAACACAAACATACCCAAACTTCTACCTTATGTGCTGGAATTGTACCCGACTCACAGAAGCAGCTACTGGACATTTTAAGATGTTTTTAAGAAGTCAGTGATCTCTGCATATCATTCCTCAAAGTGGGTGTTGGTGTACAGTCTGCATATCATGTAATAGCAAGATAGTCTATCCAAAGTTTACTGTTTGTTGTGGTCTTCCTTGTCAGTAGTCTACTTGGCAGTGCTGGTGTGTTGAGTAACCTTTTTCTTCTGTAATGTTCTTCATAAGATGATGTGTCTAGCTCAGTGAGAAAAAATTCACATAATTTATCTGGAGCAGAATCACAGTTGTGTTTGAGGATAGATAGGTCTTCATAGCAGACAGGGCAAACCATGTACATGGGTTAAGATAGTTTATGACTTAATAGATGCTGAAGATTTTGTTGATACTAGATAGTATCCATGCTGTGTAAGATGACTAAAGTAATGGCTAATGATGTGGAGTTTGATGGAGAAGAAATATCACCTTTTAAGGATGATCTCTTCGTTAGCAACTTTTTAGGAGTAGGGAAAGAGTAGCAATGGAGAAGAAACATTTGAAAATTATCAAAAATATCGAAGCTGATGCTTGGCACATGCTTTCAGAACTACAAGAATGTCATCCAAGCTTGGAGCTTTGCTGATACTTAGGTGGCAGAGAGAACAAAAAGCATTTAGACAGAATTTTTGGGTTGTTTTCAGAAAAAAGCATGATGCATTAGATGACTATAAATTTTTGTCTTTAAAAGAGGTTTAGTGGGTTTATCTGTGGAAGAAGTTATTACATAGGTCAAGGGCTGAGTTTCTTTGCAAACGCAGAACTCGGTAGATATGTTGTAACTCAAGACATGCTTGCATTGGTGGCTAGGTCATGTGAGAAGTGATATGTTAAGGCTAGAAAATTTATGGTAAGTGGATGTAGCTGAAGTTAAAAAAAGGTGTAGTAATTGATTATGAAGAGACTGTGATATCAAATGTAGAAATTTTGTTTTAGTATAGTTGTGGGTACATTTGGTTTGGTTTCATGCTGTGTGCCTTAGATGTTTGGGTTGGTAATGCATTACCGAACTTTATGTTTAGCTAATTTCCATTATGTGGCCTTGTAGCATGAAAACTTGAACCACAGAGGAGGAAAAGGTTAAACAAGCACAATCTAAGGCAGGGAAACAATTCTGTAGGAAAAGTATACATTGCCAGTGGCAGAAAATTTAGGTGATTTAATAAAGGTTAAAGGTAGAAGCAAAGGATATGTACTGCTACTGAGATTCTTCACTGCCATCATTGGAGTAATAAGAGATTTTGAGGAAGTCAGGGGTGAGTAATTTATTTTGCTCATAAGGTATCATTAATTTTGATGAATTATAGTAACAGTTAACTAGAAAAGATGTGAAAGAAAAAAGGATTATGCATGATTTTTTTTTTATGTTGATGTGTAAAAGTGAAGTTTTATGTATGGCTAATGAAGAGTTGTTGTGTGTTAAATTATGAATATTTAACTGTCATGCTCAGTGTGAATAGTGAAATGGAAGCTCAGATATCAGAGGAAATGTTTTATTTCAAGTGAAGTCCAGTTACTGGAGCAGCTGAAAGTACCATGGAAGATAAGTCAAGTTTACAAGTACAGGAAGAATGTTGGATGGCAGACATGGTTTAAAGAAATGAAATATTGGTACCTACAGGGAAAGTTGAAATGGATATTCTAAAGAAGATACCACGATAAGAACAGTAAATGTTGTAAAGAAGATTGATGACCTATTAAATATATGCTATGTGGTTAAAGTACAGAATAAAGGACTGTCACTATAGGCACATTGAAAACCAAAGATGGGATAACTGACAGGTATTTATGACTGAGATCCTTTAGGTTGTCTACAGAAATACTATATGGGGCATAAAGTAAGGATATATGTGGTTGAGTGTTTATACATTTGGTAATTTGTCATCTGTGTAGAAGATACATTTTCTTCCTACTTCCATATTTGATAAATAGTATATTTGGTATAAATTAGTAGAAGGAATTATTGTCTGTAGTGATGGCTGCATAGTGAGTCAGTACTTCTGAGGTTGTCAAGTTATACACTCCTGTGACCCAGGTAGCTATCTTTTCTGTCTGCCTTACCCACACTTGGACTGCTGACACTCTATCCACAGACATACAATCTCTCCTTGTCACACATAGCACTTGACAACACTTACTCACATAACTCATTCTTCATAACTTTAGATTTTCCTGTGATGAATGCTGTGTGCTAGCCCTGATTTTTGCTGAATGGTAAGAGCAAGAGATAGAAGTAGTAGGTAGAAACATTAGATAGATGATTTAGATAGAAGTAGTAGATAGGACCATTTATGTATGAACATTAGGTAGAGATGTGTTAGATAGAAGTAGTAAGTAGGAACATCTAGGTTTAAGCATTAAGTAGAAATGCAGAGTCTTTTACATCTTTCTCTCTCCTTTTAACACCCATATTTTTTCTTCTTATGAGCTCATTTTTTCCTGCTGCCTTTTGATATCTCCCTGTTCAAAAGTCCAACCTTTACTAAATTTCTTCCTTATTTAGTACATATATCCCACTTTCCATTAGAGATGCATTCCCAGATAATGCAGTGGAAGCAAAAAAAGTACACAGTGAAAACAATTTAACCACAGGATACAATGGGTAAAGAAGGATTATGTCCCTTAGGGGAGATGTCATGTATAATTTTCACACAAAAAGTTGATTAAATATCCTAAAACATACAATACAGTACTGGTGCATTATCAGTCTAAGTATTTGAATGAAAAATAAAGCCCACAGTATCATATTTAAGTATAGTATAAAAAGAATAACACTTACCAAAATGGTTCAGGATCTTACATGCCTAGGTTATTTGTTAAAGGGAGGGCAGGGTGGAGATATACAGACAGAGGGCCAGGTTTGCCAGGCTCCTCATCCATAGATAGACTATAAAGAATTAATCCAGAGATAGCTGAACAGTTTTAGGTTCTACTGAACAACTATCATATTTACTGAGAAGTTGTATTGATTTTGATCCAGACATTCAATATTCACCCCATGCTGTCCTTAGCTTCAACTCTGATACAAGTGACCTTTGTTGCACCTAAAGATGTCACATTCACAGCATATCATATCACTTTTTCTCCATTCTTCCACGTTGTTCTCACTGATGTAGTGGGCTAATCAAGAACTCTGGCTGAATTAGCTCCAAGTTCACCAGCATTCAAGTTGCTTCAAAGCATCTAATTTTACCTCCAAACTAATGCATTTCCTGCATTTTTCTTGCAAGAAGCACAAGGCTCACTTGTGCACTTTCCACTCATATTTGTGGGTGATTTTGATATACTATAGTATTACTCAATACAAATGCGGGTTTTATCTCCACTGTATTGCTACATGCAGGACTGCCTGCCTTGGGTATGCCGTCATTCACTAGTGAACAGTCACTTGCCATAATGATCTCCACTGTATTGCTACATAAATTGAATTGCCTGCCTTGAGGACACTGTCATTCATTAGTGAACAGTCACTTGCCATAATGGTCACCCATTGTTGCCACACACAGATTTTGAAACTTTTAAAATAATTTTGTCAACATTATTTTATTTATTTTTCATAGGGAAAACTGTATAGCAGGGGAATTTGCATCTCTTAAAATACACATATCTCACTCTGTCTACCTTCCCTACTCCTCATCAAAATCCCTGGAAATCTATCACTTTGCTGTTTCAGTCATTCTTCTCTTGCATGTCCATGATTTACTTTCATATATCAAAGCAGGCAGAACATTCCTATGCAACCCTATTTAGCTTCACACCATCTAACTATAAACCATGTTCTGGCTCCCTTTTCTCATATACCACAATTCTGCTTAGCAGTTTTAACACAGCTTGCTCATCTAACACTTATTTCTAAATATTTACAGTACCCCGTAGTTCATATGTGTATTCACCCATTATTGTGTGTGTACATCATCTACAACTCTCTCCTTGCTTTATTCATAAGTAGTTCATATGTGTATTCACCCATTATTGTCTGTGTACATCATCTACAACTCTCTCCATGCTTTATTATTAGTCTTACTCTGGAGGCTAGATTCCTAATAACTCACCTTTATCACTCCATCTTTACCACCAAGAAACATCTATGAGTTCCTAATCACACTTGTCTTAACACAGTTTCATTCTTAGCCACTTACTCCATTCTGCTGACTATCTTGACCAATACTTTATTTTTCAGTAGAGACTGTGATACTATGTTTTTCGCTGAGAGTGAAGAGGAGTCGCAGAAGGTTGTAAATGTGTATTGTAATGTGTGTAAGTGTAGGCGATTGAATAAATGCGAGTGAAAGTAAAGTAATGGTGTTTGAAGAGAAAGAATGAAAGTATACATTTTGCAAACCTCTTGAGAGTGAGAGAAGAAAATGTACTAAACTGTATATGGGGGAGAAAGACTGGAGTGACAGAATTTAAGTGTTTAGGAGCTATCTTATGTAAGTTTGGTGATATGGAAAGAGAGATAATGGTGAGAGCAGTACAGGTAAAAGAGTCTTGGGTCCCTGAATAGAATAATGAAGGGTAGAGGTGTAAGCATGTTAGTGGAGCAAGGATTAAGAAACAGCATAGTTCTCTCAACCTTGACCTCTGCAGCCAAAATATGGACACATAATGAGTCACAGAGGTCAAGAATCCAGGCTGTGGAAATAAGTTATTTGAGTGGCACATGTGGTATGACTAGATGAAATGAAGAAAAAAATTAAGGGTGTATGAAAGATTTGCTATGGAAGGGAATGCAAAGGGAATGAATTGTAGAGAGGAAGATTGTGTGAAATGTAATATTTTGAGGTGGTTTGGGCACATGGAAAGAATGCAAGATAGGGAGTTTACAAGAAGAGTGTGTGATAATATAATCAAAGGGAATGGTAGTAGAGGAAGACCACCTTTGACATGGGGAAATAGAGTAAAAGAAAACTGGAGGGAGCAAAATGGCAAAAGAATGCATGGAATGGTGTATGTGAGGGAGGCAGGTAAGGACAGGGATAAGTGGAGACTCTTTTGCCATGGCCACCTTCTCGATGGGAATCCCCATAGGGAATGGGCATTAGAAGTATATAGATAGATCCATTGCTTCAGGTCACTTATTCCTTACTGTAGGATATTCCCAACCTATTTTATATGTTCAGGTAGACACAGAGGTTATCAGTGATCTGTGCTAACTGCATTGAACTTTCGTAATTCCTAAGACAGTAAACTTTATGCATACATTCTGATATCATATCTGCTCGAGTCTTTGTACATATACCTTGATAGAAGATGCGAAGAATACAAGATATTGCAATGTTTACTTTTAAGAAAATATTTACTTCAAACAGTGAGTGGGACCCATATAAGTGAGTTATCACTGTTAACCATAACCAAGTACTTTATTAACTTAGTATTGTAACTTGAACAGTAACATGTGTCATGAGGAAAGACAAAAACTTAATACAAAAAATATGTACAGGTTTTATGCTTGTCACTCTCATGCTGTATATTGCTTTGTATCAGAGGTAATGCAGCATACTTTTACTGTGATTATATATATGTATATATATATATGTATATTATTCCTGTTGTTAAGGTTTATATTGTTGATAGTTTTTACTTCAGGATGGTCTGTATAAACTGTATTCCATTTCAGTGAGAATTGTTGATGTAATTTATCAGATTATCAGTCAAGTTTGTGATTTTATGTAAATTTAACTAAGGGTGTTCAACTATTGATTGTCATTTCTTTAGCCATATTGACCTTGTAACACCATTGTAGTGGTCTAAGAACCTTCTGAGGCCTCATACTATTCATCAAGATTACTGTGTTCCATTTCTCATTCTAATTTTTTTTCTATTTCATGCTTTCATACTGCTACTTTCTGTGTCATGTTTACTAGGTCTTGGTCAGTGTACCAATAAAGAATGAATCATAAACTTGACACATATCTCCTCATATCGTTTTGTTTTTTGATAACTTTAAATACATTCAGTAATCGAATATAGGGTAAGTGATAATTAAGATCATGCCATCAATTAGATCATTTTGATGTGGTTTCCAAATTACTTTTACCTATTTGCAGTCACAATTTTGTTGATTGCAGATTTTAATTCTTTTTGAACAGATTGATGTAAACAGTCAAAACAGACACATTGCTTGTGGTTTATACATCTGAAGCTTGTCAGCAGGCTGCTCTATGGTTTAGGCTCATCAACATATGTTGCATCAGTGTTGGTCCACCAGTACCCAGCCCTAGTATATTCTTTTCACAAAATACTGTTTTTTAGTCTAAATAACATTGGCAGAATGCTTTAACTCTCTTCTTAAACATCACTGTTGGTTTTTCAGCTTTCAAAGGTGTGGGATGGTTAGAAGCCAAAATTGTGCATACAAAACTTAATATTTAGGTAATATATATAGGTACGTTTTCTTGATAAGAAACCTTAATTATTGCTTTATGAAGTGATAAATAAGAGTCACTTGTAAAAAGTTCATTTTATAACAAATCACAGTGAACTGTTTATCCATATATTGGAAGAAAGAAAAAGGTGCAACACTGTCATGTAAAATCCAAACAGTGACTGTAACATACTACAAACAGTTGTACAGAGAATTGTTATATATGAATAAATATTTACCATACATAACATACAACCAGCAGTGAATGATTAACCCCTGTAACCATAGGTAGTACAACAGGTAATGTCATACATAATGGTTGGAATAGCCTTGTAAAGTACTGTTAGCATCTTTCAGTAGTTTGCATTATCCCCATTTAATGAAAAGGAAAGTTCTCTACAATACAACTGTATATAGATAAAAAGAGTGTGGTTGAGAGAGCAGAAGAGGGTGTATTGAAATGGTTTGGACATATGGAAGGAATGAGTGAGGAAAGGTTGACAAAGAGGATATATGTTTCAGAGGTGGAGGGAACAAGGAGAAGCGGGAGACCAAAT
>JAUUEE010409149.1:0-11781 GCA_032361485.1 Panulirus cygnus | reverse complement strand
CTTCTGCGTACTAGAACTCCAAAACAAAAGCGTGAGTAGCTGGGAAGGCCCGTTGATACCAGTAGGCGGACGTGCATGTAGCGCTGCGCAAATTTTGGTTGTAACGCTATCTTAGTGTGTGCAGCTTCAGTAGCCTGTCTTAGCCCGTATTCTGGTTGTTGACTGTGGAGGCTACTACATCTATACCTCCTAGCACTGCGTTACAACCAATAAGCGTGCAGCGGTACATTTACGTCCGCCCACTGGTATTACCCAGCCTCATCCTGCTATTGTGTTGTGTGGTTGTAGTTTCTGGAGACCACACAGCACAAGATAACAAAATCAAGCTAGCTATCCACTCAAGAAACAAAAGAACAAGCAACCTCATCATGAGCAACCAGCTATAGAAGACACAAGACACATCACAGGAATCCAACATAGTTTATTAATTCAAATGTCAACAAGGACACTTGTGAGCTCCTTACAAACATGACCTACTTGGGAAACACAACTTATACACTATCCAGAAGACTCACTCTACGCCTACAAGAAGGCTCCATCAAACTACATGTTACCAAGAGGCATAACTCTGACCTCACACGAGAGACGACTGTTAAATCTATAAGGACAGCACGCCATGAACAAGACACAAGACACCTACACATAGCTAAAGCACTAATTTTCAAGGATCAACAACCAGAATACAGGTCAAGACAGGATACTCCACCTGCAGGCCCCAGCATCACGTTGGCATATGTATGTGTACGGATGTTGACATAGGAGCAGAAGTGCCCTTAAAAGGCTTACTCTGATCTGCATACATCATGGACTGTACCCCAAGAAGAACGTAGAGAACCAGGGAAACAAGGATGACGTTTGTTCAGGTGAATATGAGAGTCAGTTTGCAGGCTGTGCTTTGTCAATCTGAGCCTGCATGAGAGGGAATGCGTTTCACTGCTTAGCAAGTCAGACTGCTTGAGATGGTCTCTCAAGTACCTCCTTGTAAGATGCACCAAAAATTTATTTTTTTCATTTATAAGTTGTGTAAATTCATCAATAGCATTTAGTATAAAGAAAAAGATTTTAGTTTTAGAGCACGAAATAACCATGGTTAGACATCTTTACCAGCGCATGCGCAGTTACCTCTGGGCTTCCCCAAGCAGGTCCAGTATGAGTGAAAGTAGACGGCGCAACCGTTCAACGTTCTCTGCGCCAGTCCCAATCTGGTAAGGCCAGAGTGTCGCTAGCAGTGAATGTTGTATCTTGAAACTAACCGACAGAAAAGAATGTTGACTTAACAGATGGTGATGGAAATGGTGAATGATGAGATAATTGATGAAAACCTCTAATATGAAACGATGTTTACGAAAATCTATTGTAAGCTCGACATTACAATGAGATAAGCAAGTAACAGGTGAGGTGATGTTTACAAAACACTGTGGCTCGTAAAAGCTGTTTTGCGCCTGTATGATTTCTTATCATTAGTTTCACTCAAGCAATGTAGGAACTACGCAAATGATTGAATGTATTTTTCCTTTCACACTGCCGAAAAAGCAAGTAGGTATTAATGACATGAAAAATCGTGTGATATCTAGAGTACGTTAACAAAGCTCCACTTTGTACGAAGTTCCCACGTCAGGTTTCGAAATGACCCGGTTAGTGCCACCACCTTTTGAAACTTTTCAACGTGGACATTACCAACCATGCGAGCTTTTTTTACAAGGTGGGCAGTAACCAGGGTCTTATATATGAGGCACATAACTGAGACTTTTACCGGAGTTTGGTTTACCCTCGCTTCCCACCGTTTCTCTCTTGGGCGAGAGGAGGGTGCACAGAGTACTACGTTTCAATTATGCGAGATCCTTTCCAAACTTGGGATGTTGTCAGGCGAGGTAGATGACTTTAGCGCGGTGTGGAGAACTTTAGAATTTCTATACAGAAGCTTGAATCTATAGCATAACAGAATTAGTGTTATGAATTGAGTATAGAATCATCCATCTATGCGAAATCTCTCAGTAGCTTATATATTCAGTGTAACAGAAATAGCGCTATTAATAGAGTATAAAATCCTCCATCTGTGCGAAATCTCTTAGTAATACTGACCGTTAGTATGATTGTCTAGTATTACTGAAGTATACTTAATCTGCGTATATCGCACAGAGCAGATTACATGCACTAACTTTTAGTGAAAGGGAGTGTGGTATAGAATTCATTGTACCACAACCTCAATTCAGTACTTTCCAGGCCATTGTGACTGGAAGGAAGTTCAAGGACATCTAGAGGTAAGATATTATATTCTATAAGCTAATATTATAGCTTAAGTATGTCATCACGCGAAGTATGAAGGTGAAGTGTGATTGCTGCACCCATGGAAGGCAATGCCCAGCACATGGTTATTGAGTGTCTTTGTTGTGTTCTTGAGAGCTTTACTGACAGCTGATACGGGTACTGTACATGCTAAGTTGTTTACTTGTACATATATACTAAACAATTTCTTGATAAACTGATCGGATAAGGATACTTCTTTTTACTTTCAAGATAATTCAGCCGTCAACTGGTTTGTTGTAATTCCCCTTGTAAAGCAATTTAGAATTACTACCAACTATAGCTCATTATAGAACAATTTGTATGTAATGGCAACAATCTCGGGTTGTGTGTTAGTTAACGTAAAATAGCTTTACAGCCATGGGAGTTTTTCCGAAAGGAAGTGCTCTATATTTGCCACCGGATATGGACAAACACTGAGATTATCTGCCAGAACCATCGTTACTTGCGACTCATACGCCTTGCTTGGTCTTATCAGTTGTACCCATTTATGAGAACAATAGTATTATGCTTTCATTCATTTATGCTTATATCTTGATTCATTAAAGACATTTATCTATATTTCGTATTGATCTCTGGAGTCTAGATAACATTGTTAGTTCGTTATAAAAGATAACAAAAAACAAGAAGAATAACAAATGGAAAGGCCAACACTCGCAAGTGAATGAAATGTGTCCTCCCTCCTCACTATCACTCACCATCACGTTCACTGTGGATACCACCAAACTCATCTTCACTATAGCATCGACAACCGTAAATTTACTTTAAGTACTATCTTCACTACACCCTCTTTTTTACTACGCTCTCATCAGACCAAAGGCCACCATAACTACACCTTCATATTTTCTACGATCTTGATTTTTACTACAATTCCCTTATGCGTTCGACGCAACTAACCTTTGACCTGACACTTACGGGTCTTCACTACATCCTCGTCGTCACGAAACCCACATCCTTTCTGCACCCTCGATACGAATGTTCTTTGAACTAGGTCTTACGGATCAGGTCAAAGGTCATCTTTATCATAACCTCAGTTTCACTAAATCCTCGACAACCCCTGGCCTTTAATGAGGATGTTCTTAGCCTTGACCCATACGGATAAAGTCAAAGGCCATCTTCACTGCTTCGCCAACTTCAACACACCTTCATCTTCATTGCACTTTCAGCACCACTAACCTTTAGTGAAGATGCATTTTAGACCCTTACGGGTCAGGTCAAACTCCTATTCACTGATTGTTGGTAAAAAGAATAAGAAAAAAAATGAGACGAAAAGTAAAGAGAAATATATAATAAAAGCAATCTTTCTCAGGGTGAGAGAGGTGGAACATAAAGACAGAATCTTAATCAACAGAAAACAAAGTCAAGTTTTACCATGCTCACCCCAACTAGTATGAGACTGCTGAAATGTTGATCTAGTATTGCATTAATATCACCGTCTCTGCACAATCTTGCTTTCTCAAAGTTCGCCTTTGGTCTTCGTCAGAAGAGATGAAGGATATCAGTTAAAGAAAATATAGCAAGACACCACAGGGTGAGATAATCAATCTTCTACTTTCCATTTAGATCTCGCGTTTAGCAGCCTATTATGCCAACGGTACAGATGAACTTATTCTTACGTTTTAGTGTGACAGAAAATGATAACTTTTAAATACTTAACATCTAATCGCCAGGAATGATTTTCTGTGTCTATCAGCTAACTATAGTAGATATTTTCCATCTCAAGTCACATTTAAGGTTATCTAACCATTCCATGTGTTTTCAGACAGCAATTTACTATCTATTCCACGTGTTTTCAGACGGCAATTTTGCTACACGAGGCTCCACAGAAAAAGCAAAAATGCATGAGAAAAGCAATCCTGATCACAGCCTTCAAGAGAAGGCAGCAACGGTCACAAAACCACCACCAGCGCCACTCCAGCCATCTTCACCAGCAGAGACACCAGTAAAACCAGTCAAGGATCCATCACCAGAAAGGCCCACTGATGCGGGTCAGACACCCACCACCAAGTCTGCTCATCATGCACCAAATGATAACAATCCAAAGGCCATCCTTGAGGAGTCAGTCAGTCTGAAGAAGGAGTTAGGCCTGTTCGAGGGCATTACCATGATCGTCGGAATCGTGATCGGATCTGGGATCTTCGTGTCTCCCAAGGGCGTGATCGAGTACAGCGGGAGCGTTGGGATGAGCCTGATAGTCTGGGCTTCGTGTGGGATGATATCCACAGTCGGAGCTCTCTGCTTCGCCGAGCTGGGTTAGTTAGTTTTTCCAGATCTCAGTTTTGTTAAAGACATTCTTATGGCGAGGAAAAAGAGCTGCTATGTTTAGTCAATTGTTTACCTACGTCCACCTTGTATTGCTTTGTGCATTCATATATCTATACAGTTAGTGTACGTGTACATGAACATGCATTGAAGTATCATACATGAGGATGAATGTAATCATATATGAATGTCCTGGATGAAGACCTTGAATCGAGATAGAGATTCAGTTTGTTTACAGTATTGGTCTACAGTTACCAGGTTTTATACACTTCATCAGGACAACAGAATCGACCATGAAACATCACAAACACCATGACACAGGCGAACTAACGCCTCCAGCACGGCAACACAGGCCTAACAACATCTCCAACAAGAAAGCGCAGGGATACCAACACAAAGAAACACCATAACTAAATCAGAGTTATCATAAATAATCCCACCTATTTCACCAAAAACTTTTAACATACGCATGAAAACGTCAGCTGCATCAACCAACAGCAATGATATATGCAACGTCACATCACTGACTTACCAAAACCACCATGACCCTAAGAGAACAGGGCCAATTCCACCGCCTTATAACAAACTAACAAACATCTCTCGCACCCAAACGCAGGTGTGACAGAATCCTTTTAACATCACGGTATAAAGCTACCAACATCACATTTCCCTTAATGTAGGAACGAGAAAACAATATCTTGCTTACTAACAACCTGATGACTCAGTGCGCACTTTATAAATGTGACCCATGCCCACTTTATAAAGATGACCTCAGTGCGGACTTTATAAAAGCACACGCACCATCCCAGCACAGTGATGCTAAACATATAAACTAGGACCCTGTTCAACATGATGATATACATTTTGCGTGCTTTTCGTGATCCACCAGCGCTCCTGATCGTGTGTGGAAGTGCTGTTCTTTTCTGCCATCGTCCTTGCATGACATTATTACTCCCCTGACAGGTACAATGATACCAGAGAGCGGAGGGATGTTCAGCTACCTGTACGAGGCGTTTGGGCCGGTGACGGCATTTCTGTACGTGTGGGTGACCGTGGTCATCAGGAACGCCACCGGGATGGCCGTGGTTGCCATCACCTTCTCGAACTACCTCCTGGAAGCCGTCTTCTCTGAGTGCGAATTCCCAGATGTGCCCAGGAGGCTCATCGCCGCTTGTCTTATAGGTGAGTCAAAACACCTGTAATATTTCTGTATACGGAGGTGTAAGTAATATCAATCGCTGACCTGAAGCTAAGTTTTCGCCAAGAATATTTCTAATCGTATCTAAGATGTTTCTTTCCCCTACTGTTATTTGCATTAGTTGATATAAGAATTCATTTCCTACGTATGGGACTCGTTTGTCAATTTGTCTATGTTAGCTATCAACTGCAGATGTCCAATTCCTGTTGTAGATTTACTTATTAGTTTAATTAACGACCTGCGTATTTCGATATCTTACAACACTGATTATCATTTATATCAATATATGTGATGAAAGAGAAGTGATTCCATGACTGATCCCTGCGGCACACCATTTGTTACGTCTAACCATTCTGAACGATAATGTTTTTCAGTCAACCAATTTTCTAACCACCAAAGTACATCATCTACACTGTTTCACGTAACTTTTGGATGAAGTAGAATTAATGAGTAGAAATCTGAGGCTTATAAAGTCATTCGGAAGAAAGAAAGTTAAATGAACATCGGTAATGGTAAATCAGCATGCACGTCTATAAAACTGATCTAATAATATTTTGAACACATCAGAGTATGATTTTGATTAGGTGTTTGAGATAAACATGCGTCTCAGAATGTCGTTATTCAAAAACATTTACCCAGTGTGTAGTTTACATTTTTGATGTCCACATTTCTAAAGCGCACAAAACTCTGCAGTGGCAAGCGTCAGGCAACATGGACGTAAGTATTATGAAACTTTTTCTAGAGAAACATCTTTTCCCTCGCCACAGCAATGATGATGAGAGCATTGATTTAACACGGTGTGTATATATAAAGTCATCAAAACGATCGGCAGGTTTTGTCTCCTGGGTCAACGCCATGAATGTGAAGTGGGCGGCCAACGTTCAGAACGTGTTCACGGTGACCAAAGTTCTGGCCTTGGTGTTGATCATCGTGATGGGGATGAACCACCTGGCTTCGGGCCACCTGGACAACTACAGAGACCTCATGCACGGTACGAACTGGGCAGCGACAGCCATCTCAACCGCTTTCTACCAGAGCCTCTTCTCCTATGGCGGTTGGTGAGAGGATATTCCTTGCACTTGGGACAGGTCAAGGGGAGGAACCAGGGAGTAATGTGGGAGTTGGTACAGAGCCGTGAGTTCGTTGGAACTTGCTGTAAGCAATCGATCCTCCGACTCACTCATTTTGGTTGGTACTTCTGTATTACCCATATGTCCTGTACCTCCTAAAATCCCTTCCTCATGCTGTATTCATGGGCTGAATAATTGATATGTAACATTAGAAATTATTTGTTTATTAAGACAGGACCGAATAAATCATTGTAATTCACCACTTTGGTGATATCTACTTTAAGGAGCATTGTCACCAAAATGACAATAGCAAAAGAACTTTAGAAGTCTGAAGGGAAAAGATGCCACATTATCATGTATTATTTGGCTTTGAAAGAGAACGGTAGCAAAGAGGAAATGGTTCACCAGGATCATTAGAAAATGCAGCTGATCATATTGAGAAACATTTGAGCAGGAAGACAAAATTATACCAATCAGTGATACATTGCTGTGAGAGATTGATCAAGCCAACAGATTCCAGTTTCCCTTTAATTTCAGGTCTTTGAAACATGAATGATCCGAATATGATCAAAGATACTGATGTTAATACATAACAAAGGGAAATTTAATGAGACTTGAAGCCGGACCAGGCTGTTACGGCTATTTCATTTGTCATCAAGCACTTATAGAGAATGGAATATAGAACCCACGCCATCGAAATGATAAACTAATTTGTAACCTTAGGAGGCAGGTTTTGTTTCAAACATTGTTTACTGAATAAGACAACATATTCGTTGATTATCGTTTTCTTCCGCAATTTTTCCAATTTTTTTTTTTCAAATATCTCTCATTCTTCCTTGGAATAATCAAATTTCCAACATTTCTTAAGTTTTTCATCTTCAATATCACACAGTTATAACAAAGCACACCCCAATATTGCTCAGTTTTACGCAATGTCTCGGGAAACTTAATCCAATATCAAGTGATTCAAAGGATAGCAAAGGCTACAGTATCATGATATAAAGTTGAACTGCACGAAGCAACCATGTTGATACTACAAAAGATTCCTGGCAACTGGCCTGACACACAACCTTCCTGTCCTTCGCCTACTTGAGAATTGAGGTCGACAACCTTCAACCAGTCATGTGAAAGGTGATGTCAGGTTCTCTTCTGCCCGGCTGGATGTTTCGATCAACCTGCACCTTACTGTTGATACTTCTTGTTGTAACTGTTGATTGCTTGATCGTACAATGAAAGGGTACCCCTAGCATTTAACTTGATTTATCAAAGTGGTCCATATCCCAAAAAATTATATTTTTCAGTTCTCAGATATTGTTAAACTTTTTATATTATTTATCATTTGGTCCTGAGTTAAAACCTGTGGGTGTTGTTCTTGAAGACTTTTTCTGGGTCCTCCTCCTTCGTCAAATAATGCTTCACTTCTCTTGTTACTGTCGTTGTTGTGTAACCAATGTAACTTTTGTCAGACGGAGCACATTACGCTAGAACAGATCAACAACACTGGCCTTTTTCAGTATTGCTTGTCCTGAATCATAAGTGCCCAATGATAAAAACTTCAAACATCTAAGTATGAAGGGAATCACAGATAGAAAATCCCAAGAGTGAACATATGTTTCAAAGAAGTGTTTATGTTATATACAAATGCATAGTCTACCTACAGGGGAAGGCGTTATTGCAAAAGACGTCGGGCAAGCAAAACTAACACTATTCTCCCGCTTCCAGGGATAACCTAACCTTTCTGGTGGAGGAAATGAAGAACCCAAACAGGTAAGTTTATAATCTTTTCCCAAGCAGTTGTATACACAAGCTATAGTATACTTCGGGTTGTCCTTAAGGTATAACAGTTAGACGAGACACCGTTGCTCAATATGTTCTATATATATATGGAAATCCTTGTCACACCGAGAGTAACTGCTGATGGTACCTCTGCCACTGGCCATCCTAATCGCCACGATCCTGGTGACAATCATCTACACTCTGACTAACGTCGCTTACTTTGCTGTGCTGAGCCCTGCTGAGATGCTCTCCTCCAGCGCTGTGGCCATGGTACGTAGGTGCCCTCTCTCCTTCTGTCTCTCTGATTGTTGCCATGGTACGTAAGTGCCCTCTCTCTCTTTGTCTCTCTGATTGTTTTTTTCCTGTCTCCTTTAAAGCATGTATCTTTAAGTACCCATTCCGTTGCAGTCCTTCGCCAGCAAGACCCTGGGAGTGCTGGCTTGGACGATGCCCCTCTTCGTCACCTGCTCGACCTTCGGCGGCATGAACGGTGGAGTGTTCACGCAGGCGCGTCTCATCTTCGTCGGGGCGAGGAGAGGACATTTCCCCGAGGCGCTGTCTCTCCTCCACTCCACGAGATTCACTCCCATCCCTGCTGTGGTTTTCAACGTAAGTGGAGGATGTGTCTGCCTCAGTACTTATTTAGACGATGTCGGTATTAATGTAATGTGTCTGCTCTAACGAAAAGCGTTGAGCATTAGGGCGAGTTAGGGTATTTTCATTTTCCATATTCAGTTTTTATATTATCTCTCTAATATTTAGAATATTTTCGTACTTTTATGGTGAAGATACTTACATTTGTGATTTAGGGGCTCATTTATCTTTCCTGCAGTAGTCTAAACCTAGTCTCATTTTCTTCTATAAGCATTATGAGGTAACGCTTAGACTTGGAATTTATTTAAAGAAAAGAATTGTTTTGAATGACTGAGATTTGTGTCAATCCAATCCTTACAACTTCCTACCAGGAGCATTAAATTTATTGACATCGTATCTCCGAGAGAGAGACAAAGAGAGAGAGAGAGAGAGAGAGAGAGAGAGAGAGAGAGAGAGAGAGAGAGAGAGAGAGAGAGAGAGAGAGAGAGAGATAGAGAGAGAGAGAGAGAGAGAGAGAGAGAGAGAGAGAGAGAGAGAGAGAGAGAGAGAGAGAGCTGCGTATATTGACTGGATGTGAGAGTCATCTAAGATCACTAGCATTACATTGTAGGCGATACTATGCTTGCTGATGCTGGTGACCTCAGACGTTGTGGTACTTATCAACTACTCCACCTTCTGCTACACGCTCACCCACTTCGGCTGCGTATCTGCTCTCTTCTGGCTCCGCTACAAGCAGCCGGACAGATCCAGGCCGTTCAAGGTAGGTTTCATTCAGTCTAGTAAGTTCTGGTTGATAGTGTGTGATCTCTAGATGTACCTGTCTATCTGTATGTTTGTCTGTATGTGTTTATACATACATACGCCTGTTCTGTTCTTGTGTCATGCGTGCTAAAGATTCTTCCTTTTAGGTCTGGTTACTGCTGCCAATACTGTTCTGGTTGACTCAGCTGTTTTTGATGGTCTTTCCCCTAATCGCCAATCCCATAGAGGTAGGGGCGTCCATAGGCATGATCGCTTCTGGCTTACCCATCTACTACTTTGCCATCTACCGGAGAGACATCGCTGACCGGTTATCCAAACCCTTGAGTAAGTAGATCTAAAGGATTCCTGTTCTGTTCCTCTTCATAGCTGAATATCTATGTACTCTGCCTACTTGTGGTTACATGGCGAGTGAAGAGTCACCCTCAGAGAGGATATATCATCGCCACTGAAAGAAAAGCAGTAAAATCTCGTCAGGGAGCTTTTCTCCATACAAAAAAAGGAGTTCATCAATTGCTTTCTACTCATTGAAGTGTAGTCATGATGCTGCAAGAGACTAGTAAAAGGAGACCTGGGGTTGTATGATAAATCAAAATTATATCATGTTCGTAAATATTAATTTTATCACAGTATAATCCATGAGTATACTCAATAGCCTGATATTAACCTCACATTTGGACTCACATCTGGACTAATGTGCTCAGAGGTTTCTAACTTGTCATGAGACTTATATCGCAGACGGATGTTCAGAGGGAGACCAATGAAACCTTCATATCTTTCAGAAAAACTGACGTACTTTTGCCAGCTACTGTTCCTGGCTCTGCCTGAGAAGAAGATGGACTGACGGACATCGGTTCTCAGATTTGTTCCTCAAATCATTTTGTTCACTTACATATATAAAGAAATGAACAATTTATAAAGGATTTATTCACACAGTATGATTACGAACCTCCTACTGGGGGAAAACAATGAAAAACTAATGTATCTTCATTGATCTGCATTAATGTTTTCCCCAAAAGACAATGAATTTCATAACTTTTCAATTAACATCTTTTTCAGTTTTTCCTGCTTATCATGGGTGGATTTTTGTCATGGCTGTGACTTTACCAGTTTAGAGCTTCTCAGACTATTTAAAGGTGAGGCCTTCATTTCATTCATATTGCTACACATTTCAACTGATAGGGTTACTGTGTTCACACAGTAGTGCTGACATTCCTTTAAACAAAAAAAATCTCCAGTTTGGTTATGATAAGACGTATGGTCTGACCAGTAACTAGTTTCTTGATTTATTACCTGTTCATATATTCCCTTTGTACACCGATTTACAAACCGAATAGAGCTATACATAATCGAAACAAAGCACCAAATGATGTTTTGATTTTAGCCATCCACAGGGCAGTAACTTTTTAAATGTCCTCTCATGTAGTAAAAGGATTTTCAAAAAAAAATTTATGTTGCCTTTGATGTCTATTCTATTCTATTCTAAAGATAAGAGGTTTGGTAAAAGTGGTACCAATGGCTTTCTTACCCTATGAAGTGTTTAAGGGGTACTTCTGCTTCACAATCTCTCTCAACTGAAACCAAGCTCACTCTGTGAGGACTTAAAATAGTTGGAGCTGGAGGTGCTACACTGAAATTTTCAGCAAATGAACCACAGTGCAAGGAATCTAATATTACCACTCCTCAAAATATATCAACTAGAACAAATACGTCTGTCTTCATATAATTTACATATCTTTGGATTTCAGCATTTAAGCTTTATTTCAGTGTTTAAGGACACCTACCACAGCATGTGACAGTCATCACGTCCAGTATCAA
>JAUUEE010398074.1:0-11837 GCA_032361485.1 Panulirus cygnus | reverse complement strand
ATCTCTTTCCAAAACATTTTATTCTCTCTGAAGTTTGCTGATACTTGTTCATCCCAACTCTCATTTGCCCTCTTTTTCAGTCCCTGCACCTTCCTCTTGACTTTTTGCCACATTCTCTTGTACATTTCCCAATCATTCACATTCCTTCCTTGTAAGAATTGTCCATTCACCTCTCTTTATTCTTTCATGATCAACTTAATTTCATCATCCCACTGCTCACTACCCTTTCTCACGTGCCCACCTTCCACCTACTGCGTGCCACAACCTGCTCTCACATATGTTGGCACAGCTTCCCTAAATATGTACCATTCCTCACCACACCACTAGCTTTCTTTACTTTCAGCTTTTGTAATTCTATGCTCAATCTCTCCTCATATCTCTTCATTCAGGCCTCTTCTCCAAGCTCACTTACTTTTACCACCCTCTTCTCTCTCATATCACTTACTCTTTCCTGAAAGCCTCTACAAATCTTCACCCTTGCCTACACCAGGTAATGATCAGACATCCCACCAGCTGCACCCCCAGTACATTCATATCCAAGAGTCTGCCTTTTGCATGCCTATCAATTAGTACATAATCCATTAATTCCAGCTTACCATCTTTCCTTCTCACCCATAATACTTATGTATGTCCTTTTTAAACCAGGTATTCCCAGTCACTAGTTATTTTTCAGCACACAACTCCATAAGTTGTTCACTATTTCCATTCACCTGACTGAACACCACATGCCCCCTAATTATACCCTCAACAGCCACATTACTCACTTTTGCATTCAAATCACCCATCACTAATATGTGATTCCTTGTATCAGAATTGCTGACACACTCACTCAGCCCCTCCCAAAACTCTTG
Source organism: Panulirus cygnus (assembly GCA_032361485.1). Taxonomy (NCBI): domain Eukaryota; kingdom Metazoa; phylum Arthropoda; class Malacostraca; order Decapoda; family Palinuridae; genus Panulirus; species Panulirus cygnus. Next base: position 10,986 of record JAUUEE010398074.1, on the reverse strand, counting down.
CCTCTCTTTGTCATTCATCTCATGGCAAGATGCATAAGCACTAATAATCACCTACCTCTTGTCATCCACTTTTTACCTATATCAGTCTGGGTTTCCTTATATTTCACACATTCCCACAACCCCTCCTTATGCAGAAGTGCTAACCCCTTTCGTAGGTCATACCCTGACACTAACCTCTGACTTTACCAGTAAGACATTCTCAAATGATTTTTCCCCCCTTGCCCTTGAGCCTTATTTGACTCAGGGCTAGAACATCCTGATTCCTGTCTTTAAACATACTACCTATCTCTCTCATCTCCTCAACTTGGTTACATCAAAACACACTGAGACACCCCAGACTGAGCATTTGAGGAAGATGAGCACTTCTTACTGGGGGTCATCTGTGCCAGCTGCACTCCTATATGCAAAAAATTATAAAAATAAAATGAAATAGTTTGTTTCAGCAACACAAGCTCACTTGAAGTGATGCAGGAGCTCTTCCTCTGGTTAAAGTATGGCAGGGGTTGTAATGATGTATATGGGGAGGGAGGGAAAGATGCAACAGTGTGGCAGTGATATATGTGGAGAGGAAAGTGATTGTGTAGTGGGCAGTGGTAGCAATGTATGCAAGGAAAAGGGAGGTCAGTGACAAATATGGTGGGAGCAGTAGCAGTGTGGGTGGAGAAGAGGCCACAGTGTGGCAGAAGTGACAGTAGAGTGTGTGGAGAGGGTTGGAGGAAGGTAATTGTGTGGCAGGAGCATTAGCAGTGTTTTTGGGGAGGAGGGATGGAGATGGCACTGTGGCAGGAATGGTAGTAATGTATAAGGAGAGGGAAGGAAGAAGGTGCAGTGTGATGGAAGCAGAAGCAATGTGGTGGAAAGGAGAAAGGGAGGTGACAATGTGGTGTGCATTGGTAGTAGGGTATGTAGGGAGGGAGGTGAAAGAGTGGCAGGCAGCAGTAGTATTGTGTGTGGGGAGAGGGAGGCAATAGTGTGGCAGGAATGATAGTGATATGTGAGAAGGAAGGCAACAGTATGGCAGCAGTAGCAATGTGTGTGGGGAGGGAGTGACAGAGGCAATAGTATGGTAGGAGCAGTAGGAATGTTTGTGGAAGGAAAGGAAGGCAACAGCGTGGCAGGCAGTGATACTGATGTGTGTGGGAAGAAGGGAGATGACATTGTCGTGGAAGTAGTAATGATGGATAAGGGAAAGGAGTGAGGGAGACCACAGTGCAACAGAGAGTGATAATTATGTGTATGGGGAGGGAAGAAAGTAACATTATGGTGGGGAATGGTACTAATGTGTGTGGGAGGGAGAAAAATGACGCTGTGGCAGAAGCATAAAGATATAATCCATATTCAAGGCTGGATGCAACTTGTACACCATTTTGACTGTTACCAAATAGATCAAAACAAAGATGTCATCTGGTGGCAGGCTGGTAAACTTCCACATTTACAAATCAGGTGTAGTTTTTGTAACAAGAATTTTCATGAGAAAATATAAATTGTCTTTGTTTAATATTGACTTTAGAAAGACTCTGAAATGTGAATGTGGAAAAAAATGAGTGATAAGGGGATAGGCTGAGAAATATTTATGTTTAAAGTGCAATGTAGAAAAAGTAGTACTAAGAAAATTAGATAATGAAATCTCAGTGGTGTGAGTATATGGAGAGGATAGATACCAGAAGAACAACTAACAAAATATATGAATGAGTTGGAGGTTAAAGAGACAGGAGTACAGATAATGTAAGATGATAGGATAGATGGAGAAAGTCTGTTAACATAAATTATAAGCGTGATGTAGTCAGTTGGTGTTCGAGGGAAACTATGGATAAACCACTTTGATGCTAATAAGTGCAAGATGGTATTAGATTGGATGTAAAAAGTTAGATTATGATTAAGCAGATTATGTTTAGGTCATATGCATAATATTAGAATGGATTCTATTTCTCAGCAAGAAGGGTACTCATTTAATTCAAACCATAAAACATAAAATGTCAATGTTGCAAATCATTTTTCAGCTCTCAGCCTGCTTTAGGCAGGATAATGGGACATAATTTAACTAGACTGACTAATTAGTAACTTCTTTCAACAGATTACCTGGCTTCCAATTCACCAGTTAGTGCTCTAGAGCGGCCTGTGATTATAGTTCCACCTGTGCTTGAGGTAACAGGTTTGTGATGGGGTTTTGTAAATTTTGTGCTTGAGGTAACGGGTTTGTGATGGGGTTTTGTAAATTTTGTTTCATATATTCCATTTAATTTACTGTCTGAATGGTTTCTGCATGTCCAATGTTCTGAGTAGTCTCTAGTGGATGAGTGATGTGCAGTGGAAGTGATACATACCAATGACTGCAGTTGGAACATCTGTTGAAGTAGTGCTTTTTTTAGTACATTTGGCTCTATGGGCACGTGTATACTGGTGGTCTAGGGTGAGGGTTAATGTCATCAGCTTACACCAGTAGTTGGGATATGACCTGGCCATCATCTCTCTGTAGAGAAAAAAAAAGTGTTAATTCGTGAATTCTAAGATGTCTAAGTATAACCCAGAAGTACAAACGGCACAAAAATGAACTTTACACCAGTGAATGACAGGTCTTAGATTGATCAAAGTTAACTTTTGGAGGATGGGATGCTCTCAAACTTCTTTCGTCCTTATGTCATATTACATTACTTTGAAAATGTAAAGATCATTTTTGTGCAAGTTTTTCTGAAGAGACGCTGTAAGAGCAATAGTAAAGAAATAAAATGCTGTCAAGCTTACTAAAAAAAAAAATTGAGCTTACTAAAGAAAAAAATTTTAAGCATACTAAAGGAAAAAATTGTTGTTAAGATGATGGCAGTAAAGATTTCCCATATAAAATCCTTCATGTCAAAATGGAGAGGAAAAAGTGATATGGGATTAAATGAATATCACAATAGTGGTCCAATATATGAAACAAAATTTATAACTAAAACACAAAGAATACCACATGGCAATTGGTAAGAGCTGTGAATATCGTTTAATACAAACACAAATTTATGAAACACATGGAGACTTTCAATATGGAATATATCAGATAAAAAAATAAAAATAGCCCCTAATATAAAATATGTAGATAAGAAGGACGGTAAACACAACACTAGAATGTTCAGGGTAAGATTGAAATAAGAAATACAATACAGTGTAACCCTAAACACAAAGATGACTTCAATCATCTACATATGGGTAAACAATAGCAATGAGAGGAATACATCAGAACTTTATGATTTGAAGCACTTTACTGATTTGAAGCATAGTGAAAAAAAAGGCAACTGCAGTAGTACAACACACAGCAGAGTGACTTAATAAAATAGTGTATGGGGATAGGTAATATTACTAACCTTTCTGTTGCAGCCAGACTGGTTAAGCTATAATTAAAGAGAAAATTGAAGTCCAAATAATAAAAATTAAAATGTGTTGTGCTGTGAAAACTAAGACAAGGCTGAAACAATAAAAAAAAGGCAAATATTAGCATAAAACATAACTAGGCTGAAGCAATAAAAAAGACAAAAGGCAAATATTAACATAAAATAGAGAAAATCCATAGAATTACAAAATTATTTATGGATTAAAGATAGTTACAAATAAACTACTATTTAACGTTTAATGAAATAAAAGAAATAGTTCAAATGAATTATTGAAACAAGGAGGCTACCATAAATTGAAAAAACTTTGGAATTGTTTTATATCTTGTACAATCTTACTTCACAATAAGAGTATCCTCCTAAAAATAGTCATCCTGCTTCTCAGCAAACCCATTCCTTCCAAATTACAATCTGGAAACACCACCTAAATAAACAACCACAACTGGAAAATTTAGGTATGAGAAACATTCTTTGAAAACATCCAGGGAATCCAATTTAGAAATAGAGCAAAAATCTTTTCAGCTTTACCCCTAACTGCAATATTACCTAAGAACAAACTTCAATGTATCCGTACTTTACTGAGATGCAGAGATGTCTTGTTTCTGAAAAATAAAGAAAAAAGAGCTTACCAGTTACGCATTGAATAAAGGAGAGAGGACAGGCCCCAGGAATCATCAACAGTTAGGTTAGGGAGGTTATGATAACCAATCCTGGCTAGTTCCTGAGTTACCAGCCAGTCTATCTGATTACGATAATCTGGCAAATCTATCCCTAGGCCCACATTATCGGTCCTTCTCTGCCCTTTAATTTTTGCTTATAAACTTTAGTATATATGTATAAAGAATGGAAGGATGAATCAGAGCCAAAGCAATTTAATGACATATATTATTTCCATCCATGATAAAGACAGGCAGGGATTTTATGATTCTACGAGACAAAACGTAATTTTTGGTAAGGTTGGAAGCATATCCAAACGATAACGTTTAAATCGTTCAATAAGCTCCCTCCTTTTACTCTTACCAGACATTTCATTAACATTTAGAGCCATCACCCTCAATTGCTTATTCGTTTTACTCCCTAGGGTGGACTCCAGTGCCTTTAGTGCCTAACTGGCAGAGGGTAACTCTAGCACTGCATTTGCTAGAGGCAGTGGGGCTCTCAGATAAAACGTCTTTACAACTCAAGTGCTTGTGTTTAAAAAACTACTGCACTGATGGAGTTGGGCAACGACTCCTCCTTTAGTTCCACCTCTAAGGGTCACCACAAGAAGTTGGAGTGAAACTTGGATACTCAAGAAAACTAGAGTATTTCCCTGAGGCATCGAAATTAAAGTTTTCCCAATTACTGAGCCACTACTACAGTAGCAACAGCACCTAAACTCATTGGTTGCAATACCACCACTCTTCTTTTTCCCTTTCATTAACCTTTTCATATTTCAAATACAGCCCAGCCATGATGTGAACTTTTGTCCATGACTGGCCCTCAAAAGTGCAAAAAAAAGAAAAATCAAAACACTCACTAGAACCAAATTTGGAAATGAAAAAGAATCCCTTTGTATTCTCTACAAACTATTCATGTGCTAGACAAACTATGCCCTCCTTACCTTCATGGCCATCCACCTTGTCAAAAGCAAACATAATAAAACTGCAAAACGCATAAAACTGAGCACTCAGAACAATTACAGGCTGCCTAGCTGCCATAAACACTCAACACCTTCACAATGAAATTAAGATCCTTTCAATACCATCCCACCTCAATAAACTCAGCACTCAGTTCTTTGCTACATTACTAGATCCTTCCCATCCAAACTACTCAGTACTAACCATGTAGAAATAAAAAGCTCATCCCTGCCACTGCATCATTCTTCCTCAAAAGCTACTCACAAAACCCCCTATGTCAAAACAAAAACATCACTGAAACATTTATACCCTAAAATAATCCAACATGCACTAAACAACTGCCCTCCCAACCTAGTCTTAACACCATCCCACCAGACATACACCTATCTGAAACCACAATTTCATCTATACTGCAGACACTGCCCATCCCTACATTATAAACACCGAATTAATATATCTAAAGACCCTTAATTCCCAGAATGGAATCATCACAACGAAGACACTGAATGTAAGTACTTACTGCTCAACTACTATACGCTCAACCCATGTTGCCACACACACAAGATCACTACACTTTATGACCTGTGGTCTCATCCGGTGGACATGACAGGCTTCCTAAATGGAGTGGAGGCCCCATATAAGGGGGTCCTGGAGCAGGAGGGTAGCTATGCAGCATAGAGGAAATGGCCATGATGAGTTGCCCATGCTATCTCAATTACATAATTTCTGAAAGTTAGTTTGGCAATCAAATACAATGAAACTATGTGGAATACACCTGTTCCTATAATGCCAGTCGTAACCTTGCTCATAATCTAACAATGAGACGACCAAACTATGTGAACATCAACCTAATTACTCACCAACTGCCGGTGCTTGCAAACCTAAAAAACCGCCTTTTAGGTAGATCCTCTCCCATGCTATAATTCATATATGCAGGTTACTGTTGGTACTTATAAACAGAATCATAACAATACATATGCAATGATTCCTCGATTTAACAGACCAATAGGGGGAAGGGGGGTGTCCATTAATGCCAAAAGTCCGTTAAATCGAACGCAATAATTTTTTGATACATTATACAATATACAGTTCACAGGTTTTCTTTTAACTCTTCTAGCACTTGATGCCATTATGAATTGTATACAACCTGACTGCACAATAGCTTGAGGTAGACTAACACCTAAACAAAGTGAGTATACTCCATGCTACCAAAAACAAAAGCGATATGAAATGTGCATGGTGCGGCGTTTGAGATTTTTTAATTTTTTAGAATTTTTTCAATTATCATTAATTAGCGTATTATTATTTGCCCAGTCCATTAAATCCAAAATCCATTATGTCAGGGTCCATTAAATCGAGCGATTACTGTATTCTGTATCTTTATCAGTAATAACAAGTTCTATAATTCAACTAAAGAGCATCTTATCTATAAGTAAGAATTGTACCTGAAATCCAGTAAGCTTGTTTAGGCTGGGAACCATTTCCTAAAGCAAATGATACTCTATCACCACTGGAATATGACTTTTTTCAGTTACACGAATCACGGTGAAATTGTGCGGACGACTGTTGTGTGTAACTGACAGATGTGCTACTTCCACCACTGATGGTATTACTTTCAATACAGCCTTTGACACTGATGAATCCCTGAAAAAATATTTGCATTTAAAATATAAATGAGTATTACTTTCAATAAAGCCTCTGACAATGATAAATCCTAGAAAGAAATATCTGTATTTGAAACATAAATGATTCAAGTTTTGAGATTAAGAGAGAAAATACAACTCAAGTACTGTATTTACTGGTAAAAGGGAATGCAAATGAGAATCAAATTGACCAAAAACCGACCAATGCTGTTTATTGTGTTTATCTTTCACTCTTTTAATAAAATTATCTGCCAATGCATCTACTGGAAAAAAAAAAATTAAAAACACCCGATTCAAGAATTAGATGATCATTTGCGCTTCTGCACCTGACCACGAGAAGAAATATCATGAGAAGCATGTGTTCTGGGAGAAGCTGAGTAAGTGTGTCAGCAGTTTTGATGCAAAAGACCAGGTATTAGTGACGGGTAATGCAAATGTGAAGGCAAGTCATGTGGCAATTAAGGCTATAATTGGGGGCATGGAGTATACAATAATGTGAAAGGAAGCAGCCTGTAGAGTTCTGTACTAAAAAAGGGCTAGTAAATGGGAATACCTGGTCTACAAAAAGGAACATACACAAGTATACCTATGTGAGTAAGAAAGATGGTCAGCAGGGATTATTGGATTATATACTAACTGATAAGCATGCAAAAGGGAGACTTATAAATGTGAATGTGCTGTGAGGGCCAGCTGCTGGGATGTCTGACCATTATCTTGTGGAAGCAAGGGTGAAGATCTGAAGAGGTTTTCGTAAAAGAGAAAACAGTATGGGAGAGAAGAGAGCAGTGGAAGTTAATGAGTTTGGAAAAAAGTAGTGTGAAGACATATCAAGAGAGGTTGAGTGTAGAATGGCAAAAGATGAGACTAAACGAAGCTAAGGGAATGGGTGAGAAATGGGAGATATTTAAGGAAGCAGTGCGGGCATGGGCAAGAGATGTGCGTGGTGTGTGTAAGGTGGGAGGTGGGCAGGTTAGAAATAGCAGCGAGTGGTGGGATGATGGAGCGATGCTAATGAAAGAGATAAAGAGGGATGTGGGTGGTACTTACAAGGAAGGAGTGTGAATGAATGGGAGATGTACAAGAGAAAGCAGTAGAGGTCAAGAGGAAGGTGCATGGGTTGAAAAATAAGGCAAATGAGAGATGGGGGAGTGTGCATTAGTAAACTTAAGGGAGAATAAGATGTTTTAGAAGGAGGTTAATACTGTGAGGAAAAACAAGAGAACAAAAAAGGGAAGTTGTAACTGGTGGTGATGAAGTGAAGAGATGAAGCTGAATTTGTAAGATGATATGGTGACAGATGTAGGGTGCTTAGGTCAGGGTGGTATGCAAAGTGAGTCATGGAGAGTGGTTTGGTGGACAGAAAAGAAGTGGTAAAAACCTTGTGTTAGATGGAATATGGCAAGGTGGCTGAAGTGGATAGTACTGCAGATGAATTTCTTAAGAAAGGGGGGTGACTGTGTTTTGATTCACTACTTAGGATTTTCATTGTATGTATGGATCATGGTGAAGTGCCTGAGAATTGGCAGAATGCTTGTATTTTGCCAGTGTAAGCAAGCAAGGGAGACAAAGGTGAGTGTTCAAACTACAGAGGTATAAGTGCAATGCGTGTACCCAGTAAGTTTCATAGGAGTGTAGTGACTGAGAGGGCGAAGGAATGTACAGAGCATCAGACTGGGGTGGAACAATGTGATTTCAGACATGGGAGAGGATCTGTGGATCAGGTATTTGCTTTAACAAATTTGTTAGGGAAATACTTAAGAGAAAAAGAAGGATTTGTATGTGGCATTTATGGATCTGGAAAAAGCTTGACAGGGATGATAGATGCCTTGTGGAAGGTCTTAAGAATATATGGTGTGGGAGGAAAGCAGCTAAAAGCAGTGAGTTCTTTTCAAGGGTGTTACATGTGTGCCAGTACGAAGTGCAGAGAGTGAGTGGTTCTAAATTTAAGATTGGTCTGTGGAAGGGGTGTAAGATGTCAACATGGTTGCTTAATTTGTTTATGGATGGTGTGGGGAGAGAGGCAAATTCCAGAGTCTTGGAGAAAGGGGCAAGCATGCAATCTGTTGGGGATGAAGGGGCCTGGGAAGTGAATCAGTTCTTGTTTGCTGATGACACAACAGATTCAAGAGAGAAACTGCAAAGTTGGTGACTGAGTTTTGCAGAGTGTGTGAGAGGGAGAATTTAAGAGTAAGTATGAATAAAAGCAAGGTTACTGCATTCATTAGGGTACAATAAACAATCCACCCATCCACCTCATTGATCTGAAATTGTATAAGTGCAAGTGTAATCATCTATTTCTAATTACGTATTTGTACTGTATGGTTACACTCATATAGCACCATTTCTTGAACTTCCTATACCACCATACAACTTTTTAAACTTATAAATACTGACCACATTCACAAGTTCAACGCGCAGTTCATTTCATTTACACTAGATGATATTAATATCAGTTTCAATGTAACCTGTCCTAATTACTTTATACCTACTCAGGATGGCTTCATTTATCATGTATCAGGGTCTATCAAGGCCTCATTGTTAGCTGCACTCTACTGGTGAACTCAACCCATTTTGGAACGGCTCCTCTGACACTCATCCTTTGTTCCCTTCCAGTAAGATAATCTTTTATCCATTTTGCATGTGTGTGTGTGTGTGTGTGTGTCCTGTCTTGTGATCAAGCTTCTTAATCAGCCTCCTATGCAGTACAAAGTCAAATTGTTTGTGGCAGTCCACATCTAGACAATCTACCTAGCCTTCCCTTTTGTCTAAGACAGAACATAGTCTCTCATTTGAATCTACGAGGTTCTTTACACATGACCTCCTTTCCCCTAAAACTGTGCTGTCTCTTACATAGCAAATATTTTTTCTGTAGAAAGTCATTCATTTGCTTTCTGATTATATTTTCTAGAACCTTACAGACCATAACTGTCAGGGAGACTGGTTTAAAGGTCAATGCCTCTTTCCAGTCTCCTTTCTAACAGGTAGGCAAGACAATTGCCCTCCTCCATTCCCATGGCACTTTACCTTCCTCCAGCAACATCTTGAACAGTATTTCAAGAGCTTTTTCCAGTGTAGCTGCTCACATATTCAGCACAGATGGTGAAATTTCATCAGGACCACGGGCTTTATATGAGTTAATACCTTTTCGGATTCTACTAATGTCTTTTCTAGATATATCAACTTTTTCTAAATCCTCCTTTTTCTAGATATATCAGTTTTTTTCTAAATCCTCCTACCCGTTCCATCTTGCTGGTATTGGGGTTATAGTGTCTTCCACTATGAAAACACTTTTAAACTTGTTATTCAGTTCCACACATATCCTTACATCATCCTCTACTATTATTTCCCCTGAATCCCTTAGTCTGATTACCTGCCTTTTACCTTACAATTTACTCATGATGAATTTATGGAAAAGTTTTGGATCTTCTTCTGCCTTGTACATAACATTCTTCTCAAAGTTCTTTGTTTCTTATCTGCTTTTATCATTTCTCTTGTTCTTTCACACCTTGTATATACTGGCTAACTACAACACACCCTTTATCTTTGGAACTGCAAATCTCAAAGCTCCTTTGCTTTTAGACAATCTTTTATTATACCATCCTTCTCTTTTTCTTGACCTTCCCACTATATATGAGGATAAAAGTACCCATGCTCCTACTCCTTCATTGTTAATTTCACAAAACGTCACATCCCAATGCCCTGGTTCTGGCTACTGTCATATAACTATGCTCAATTATCTATTCTTACTGTAAAAGGAAGGAGCTTAAGACTCATTAGGCCCTATTTCTTGAACATTCTCTATTACCATACAACTTTTAAATTCATGTATTCCATTTGCAATTACTATTTCCTCATTCAGTTTATTCCATTCATATAACACTCATACACTTGGTTGTTCTGTCCCTATATCTGTTGAAGTATAGATCACTTTATGCACCATCAATCTGGATTAAAAACCTAAAGGTTGTGTTCAGATCACCCTCACTCTTCTTTCTTCCATTGTGGGCAAAATTACATCCTCTAGCCTCCCTCCATAACTCAATTCTCTTAATTCTGATACCATCTTTGTGGCTCTTCTCTGCACCTTTAAGAGCAATACTCAACATGAAAAGCATATTCTTGTTTTAGACAAATGCAAGGTGTGTAAAGCTTGTTCAAGCCTTCCTTATCCATATACTTGTCTCCTTTACTATTCCCTCATGTGGGATTATGGTGATAGGCAAGGGATGATATCAACTCAAAAGTCCCTATTACACAAAGAAGAAGGAACCAGGCAGGGAGCGCTCATCCTCCTCGAAGGCTCAGATTGGGGTGTCTGAATGTGTGTGGATGTAACCAAGATGAGAAGAAAGGAGAGAT
>JAUUEE010387001.1:0-12108 GCA_032361485.1 Panulirus cygnus | reverse complement strand
CATATTAGGAGTGAATATAAATTCTCTCCTAATATGCTTTGACAGCAGACATCGAAAATCACATAAAATGACATCTAGAAAACCTTCTCCACTATGACAATAATTTTTGTCGTTATGACCAACTTAAAAGACTGTAATGACTAACATCATATGATGTCTCTATAAGGGTCTCAAATCAACTGTTCAGATCCTCTCGTCTTTTCAAAATCGTTTTCATTAATTTCTCAATATCAAACGCATATTTTGACCCTTTTCAAGAATTCTCAAATCTACATTTCAAGTGTGTTAGATCGCCATAACCGACTTATATGATCGGTTTTACTTATTTCTCATAGTGTTTATGTTAAACGTCCATAATCATACCAAATGACTTCCTGTAACCTTCTCGGAAACTACAGCTTTAATCTTTATATCCTACTTAACAGACTATTGATGACTATATTCATATGTTGTCTTAATCACAAGTTTGTTAGATCGAAATAACCGACATAAATGACTGGTTTTAATAACTTCTCGTAGTTTCGTTAGTATAATTGCATATTCACACAAATTTAACCTTTATAAAACGTTATCCACAATTCCAACAACTTACCAGACTATAATGATTAACTTCATATGACCGACATAAATCACAGCAAATGACTTCTAGAAAGCCTTCTCGACTATTTCAACTATTTAAGTTGTTATTGCCAGCTTGAAAGACTATAATGACTAACTTCATATGTTGTGTCTGTATGGGTCTCAAGTCGTCATATTCAGTTTTAGAGATCCTGTCGTCTTTGAATAATCGTTTTCATAAATTTTTCAAGTAATATTAAATGAATGCTTTGACCCTTTTCAAGAATTTTCAAATATTCATTACCAGTGTGTTATGTCGTCATAACCGTCTTAAATGATCGTTTTACATATTTCTCATAGTGTTAACGATAAATATCTAAAATCACACCAAATGACCTCCTATATCCTTCCCGAAAATTACAACTTTAGTCGTTATAAACGACTTAACAGACTGTAAGAACTAAATTAATATGTCTCCATTAGAAAATTGTTAGATCGATAGATCCGACATAAGTGATCGTTTCTAATTACTTCTCGAAGTTTCATTAGTACAAAAAAGTAATCTCATTAAACAGCCACAACTTTAATCTTGTCAACAACATAAGAGACTGTAATGACTTACTTCATATGTTGTCTCCATTAAAAGTGTGTTTGATCGTAATAAAGGATATAAATGATCTTCACTATCTTATCAGAGTTTCATCAAAAGACATCCGGAATTACATCAAATGACCTCTAGACTGTAGTGACTAACTTCATATATTGCATCACTTAGGGTCTCAAATCGTCATATTCAACTTTTCAGATCATTTCAATTTATTTTTCAGAAAGTTTTCACTAAATTTCCAATTATCAAAAACATGCACTCTGATGTCGTCAATACAAGTGAGTTCGGTAGTCATAGACTTAAATGATCGTCTTTAGTAACTTCTAACAGCTTCGACTTTTAAAATAATATAACCAGTCTCAAATACTGTAAAGACTAACTTCATATGTTGTGTCCATTACAAGTGTCTTAGATCGGAAAAAACAAGGTGAATGATAGCTTTTACTAACTTTTTCCTAAACATCTAAAATCACACCATATGACCTGTAGAACACTTTTTCGACTATTCCAACAATATAATTCGTTATAACCTAACTTAAATGACTTATATCATATGTTTTCTCTATAAGAGTCTCAAATCTACATATTCATCTTTCCAGATCCTCTCAAGTCTTCAAGTCGATTTCATAAATGTTTAAGTTTAATTAAATCCATACGTCAAAACCTTTCAAGAATTCTCATATCGTCATTGCAAATGTGTTAGATCGTCAAACCCTTACAAATATTCGTTTTCACTTACTTCCCAAAGTATCCGGTAAAAACATCCAAAATCACACCAAATGACTTCCAGTAACTATCTCAACAATTCTAACAGTTTTACTCGTTTAGCCAACTAAACAGTATATAATGACTAACTTCATATGCTGTCTAAATCACAAGTTTGTTACATTGAAATAACCGACATAAATCATAGTTTTCAGAAACTTCTCAGATCTTCATAAGTACACATCCATAATCACAAAAGAATAACCTAAATCAAACCTTATCGACTGTTGCAACAACTTTAGTCATTATAAGCAATATAACAGGCTGTAATCATATGTTTTCTCCATAAGTGTTTCAAATCGTCATATTCAAATTTTTGAATCCTCTCGAAATATGCAACATAAATGATCATTTTAATAACATGGAGCTTTAACAGTACACATCCAAAGTCACACCAAATGACCTTAAGAGAACCTTCTCGACAATACCAATAATTTTAGTCGTTTTAACCCACTTAACTGAATGTAATGATTAACATCATATGTTGTCTAAGTTACAAGCTTGTTACATTGAAATAACTGACATAAATGATAGTTTTTAATACCTTTTCAGATCTTCACTAGTACACATTCTTAATCACACAAATATAACCTCTACAGAACCTTATCTAATATTACAAAATCTTTATTCATTATAACAAACTTAGACTGTAATGAATAACTTCATATATTTTTTCCATAAGTGTCTCAAATTGTCACATCCAGATTTTAATATTCTTTTGTAATAACCAACATAAGTGATCATTTCTACTAACTTCTCTGAGCTTCATCAGTATACATCTAAAATCAAAGCGAATGACCTATACATATCCTTCTTGACTATTCCAACAATTTAAAAGATTTTAATGATTAACTTCGTATGTTGTCTCCAATAAGATTTTCTTAGATCGTTTTACTAATTTCTTCAGCATTAAGCATCCAAAATCATACCAAATGACATCTAGAGAACCTTTTTGACTTTCAAATATTTTAGTCGTTATAACCAACTTAAAGATTGTAATGAATGAATACATATGTTGTCTCCATAAGGGTTTCAAATCGTTATATCTAAATTCTTAGATCCTCTCAAGTAATCGTTAAGATAGTTTTCATTATTTTTTCAAGTAATATTAAACACATGCTTCGACTACTGTCGTGATTTCTCAAATCGTAATTACAAGTGAGATAGATCATCATAACCGACCTAGATGATTGTGTTTTCTTATTTTCTATTGTGCCAAAACCAAAACAATCACGCCAAATGACCTCTATATAGCCAACTTAGACTTTAATGACTAACCATATTTTGTCTTCATTACAAGTTTGTTAGATCATAATAACCAACTTATAACTATCTTATTACAATTTCATCAGTAAACAATCAAAATCACATCAAATGACCTCTAAACAACCTTCTCGACGATTTCCTCATTTTCATTTGTTATAACCAACTTAAGAGACTGTAAATAGCTAAAATTATATTTTGTATGTTTGAAGTCGTCATATTCAACATTCTATATCCTCTGAAGTTGTTGTTAAGATCGTTGTAGTCAATTTTTCAAGTAATATTAAACGCATGTTTCACCCCATTTCAAGTTTGTTAGATCGTCGTAACCGACTTGAAGTATAGTGTATACTTATTTCTCATAGTGACTACGATAAACATCCAAAATGACCAAATAACTTCTTTAGAACATTTTCGACAATTTCAGCATTGGTTGTTATGTCCAACTTGACTGATTGCAATGACAAACTTCATATGTTGTCTCCATTACAAGTTTGTTCCATAAATGATCGTTTTCAATAAGTTTTTGGAACGTCGTCAGTATACATTCATATCAAGACAAAAAGAACCTCTATAAAACCTTATCTACAATTCCAACAACTTTGTGTTTATAACCAACTTACCAGACTATAATGATTAACTTCATATGTTGTCTCCATTAATAGTGTGTTAGATCTTAATAACCGACATAAGTGAATGTTTTTTCTTATTTGTTAGAGCTTCATCAGTAAACACCCAAATCACAACAAAAGACCTTTAGAAAACCTTCTCGACTATTTCAACAACTTAAGTCGTTATAACCAAGAAAAAAAGACTGTAATGACTAACCACATGTTGTGTCTGTAGGGCTCTCAAGTCGTCATATTCAACTTTTCAGATCCTGTCAAGTCTTTTAAAGATCGTTTTCATTATTTTTTTCAAATAAAATTAAAAATATATCTTGACCCTTTTCAAGAATTCTCAAATCTTCATTACTAATGTGTTAGGTAATCATTACCGATTTAAATGATCGTTTTTAGTTATTTCTCATAGTGTCTACGATAAACATCCTAAATCACAGCAAATGACCTCCTCTATCCTTCTTTAGACAGCAATGACTAAATTAATGTCTTCATTAGAGGTTTGTTCGATCGTAATAATCGACATAAATAACATTTTCACTCTCTTACCAGAATTTCATCCGAAATTACACCAAATGACCTCTAGAGAACCTTTTCGACTATCAACAATCTCAGTCGTTATAACCAACCAAAAAGACTGTTAGGGTTTCGTCATTATATTTCAACTTTTCAGATTATTTCAATTTGTTTTTCAGAAAGTTTTCATTGATTTGTCAATTAATATTAAACACATTACAAGTGATAGACTTAAATGATCGTCTTTAGTAACTTCTCAGCGCTTCATCACTGAACATCAAAATCACGCGAAATGACCTCTTCGGAAACATCGACTATTGAAATATTATAACCAATCCTAAATACTGTGATGACCAACTTCATATGTTGTCTCCATTACATGCGTATTAGATTGTAAAAAGCAAGATAATGATAGCTTTTCGTAACTTTTTTCAATGAACATCCAAAATTACACCAAGTGACCTGTAGACAACATTTTCGACTATTCCAACAATTTTAGTCATAACCAAATAGAAAGACTTTTATGATTAACTTCGTATGTTTTCTCTATAAAAGTCTCAATCCGTCTTATTCAATTTTTCAGATCCTCTAAAGTCTTCATGTCGTTTTCATTAATTCTTTAATGAAATTAAATACATACGTTGACCCATTTCAAGAACTCTCAAATTGTCATTGAAAGATATTCGTTTTTACTTATTTCCCAAAGAGTCCTATAAAAACATCCAAAATCACACCAATTCTAGTCATAACCAACTTTATGTGCTGTCTAAATTACAAATTTGTTACACTGAAATAGCCAACACAAGTGATAGTATTAATAACTTCTCAGAACTTCATTAGTACACATCCATGATCACACAAGAATAACCTCTATTGAACATTATCGACAGTTGCAACAACTTTAGTCGTTATAACCGACTTAACAGATAATAACGTCTCCATTAGAGGTTTTTAGATCGAAATAACCGTTTTTAGTACCTTCTCGGAGTTTCATGAGTACACACAAAAGATGACTATTAAACCTTTAGTTGTTATAACCAAATTAACAGACTGTAATAACTAACTTTCATATGTTTTCTTTATTAAAAGTGTGTTCTATCGTTATAACCGACATAAATGAACGTTATCCCTATCTTATCAGAGCTTTATCAATAAACATCCGAAATCACACCAAATGACCTCTAGAGAACCTTCTCGACAAGAATAATTTTAGTCGCTATAAGCAGCTTAAAAGACTGTTAGTGTTACAAATCGTTATATTCAAAGTTCCAGAGCTTTTTCATTAATTTTACAATTGATATTAAACACATGCTTGGACCCTTTTCAAGATTTCTCAAATCGTCATTACAAGTGTTTTAGATAGCCATAGACTTGATCGTCCCTATTAACTTCTCAGTAAACAACCAAAATCATAAGAAATGAGCTCAAACAACTTTAGCCGTTATAACCAGTTTCAAATACTGTAATGACGCTTCATATTTTGTCTCCATGACAAAATCACACCAAATTGACCTGTAGAAAACTTTTTCGACTATTCCAACAATTTTAGTGGTTATAAGAAACTTAAAGACTTTAATGACTAAATTCATATGTCTACCAGTCTCAAATCATTATATTCAACTTTTCAGAGCTTCTCAAATCTTTCTAAGGTCATTTTCATTAATTTTTCAGTAAAATTAAACACATTTCTCGACCCTTTTCAAGAATTCTCAAATCGTCATTATTAGCGTGTTAGATCATGAAAAACAGACAAATAGTCGTTTTCGTTTTTTTTTTCAGTCACCTCCAGAAACCTTCTCGACAATTCCAAAAGCTTATGTCGTTATAACGAACTTAACAATGTAATGACTATCTTCATATGTTGTCTAAATTGTAAGTCTGTTACATTGAAATAACAGATGTAAATAATTGTTTTTATTAACTTCTCAGAACTTCATTACTACACATCCATAATCACAGAAAAATAACCTCTATTGAACCTTATCAACTAATACAACTTCAGTCATTATAACCAACAATACTGTAATGACTGACTTCATATGATGTCTCCAAAGGTGTCATAAATCCTCATATTTAACTTATTATATCCGCTCCCAATAACCAACATAAAAGATCATTCTTACTAACTTCTCTTAGCTTCATCAGTAAACATCTAAAATCACACCAAATGACTTGTAGAGATCCTCGACTATTCTAACAATTTTAGTCGTTATAACCACCTTAAAAGACTGTAATGACTAACTTCGAATGTTGTCTTA
This sequence comes from Panulirus cygnus, assembly GCA_032361485.1. Classification (NCBI taxonomy): domain Eukaryota; kingdom Metazoa; phylum Arthropoda; class Malacostraca; order Decapoda; family Palinuridae; genus Panulirus; species Panulirus cygnus. The sequence continues at coordinate 5,521 of JAUUEE010387001.1, read as the reverse complement.
GATTGTAATAAGCAACATATGTGATCGTTTTACTAACTTATTAGAGCTTCAACAGTAAACATCCAAAATCATACCAAATGACCTCTACAGAACCTTCTCGACTATTCATACAATTTTAGTGTTTACTTATTTCTCAGTGTCTGGTAAACATCCAAAATTACACGAATCACACCAAATGACGTCTCGTCATTATAACCAACCTAGACACTATCTCGACAATTCCAACAAATCTCGTGTTTAAGTGACTAATCATATCATATCGCCATTACAAGTTTGTTAGACCGTAAGAACCGACATAAATGATCGATACAACTAACTTGTCAAAGCTTCATCAGTAAACATCCAAAATCACACCAAATGACCTCTAAAAAAGCCTCTCGACTATTCCAACAATTTTAGTCGATATAACCAACTTAAAGACTGCAATAGCTAAAATTATAATTTGTCTCTGTAAGTGTCTGAAAACCTTATATTCAACATTTCATATCCTCTCTAGTTGTTATTGAGATCGTTTTTCTTAATCTTTCAAGTAATAGACATATATTTCATCCCTTTTCATGATTCCTCGAATCATCATAACAAATGTGTTAGATAGTCATAGTGTCTTTGGCAAACATCCAAAATCACACCAAATAGAATATTTTTGACAATTCCAACAACATTAATCGTTATAGCCAACTTAGATTGTATTGACTAACTGTCTCCGTTATATGCATATTTGCACAAAAATAACCTCTATAGAACCTTATCCAGAATTCCAACAACTTTACTCGTTATAACCAACTTAATAGACTGTCATGACTTTCACTATTTTCATCAATATTCATCCAAAATCTCATTAAATGACCTCTAAAGAATCTTCTCGACTATTTCAACAATTTTAGTCGTTATAAGCAGCTTAAAAGACTGCAATGACTATCTTCATATGTTATCTCTGTTAGTGTCAAATCGTCATACTCAACTTTGCAGATCTAACGTTTTTCATATCTTTTTCATTAGTTTTTCAATTAACATTAACCATATGCATTGACCCTTTTCATCATTTCTCAAATCGTCATTATGTTAGATTGTCATAGATTTAAGTGATCATCTCTACTCACTTCTCAATTAACATCCAAGATTAATCGAGATGAGCTCTTTAAACACTTTTCGACTATAACAACTTTTGTCGTTCAAACCAATTTCAAGGACTGTAACGACTAACTTCATATGATTTCTCCATTACAAGTACATTAGATAGTAATAAACAACATAAATGACTGTTTTTACTAGCTTCTTCTAAAAACATCCATAATCACACCAAATAATTTAGTCGTTATAAACAATTTAAAGGACTATAATGACAAACTTCCTATGAGGGTCTCAAATCTTCATATTCAAATCTTTAGATCCTCTCAGGTTTATTTTTAAAAAGGTTTTCATTATTTTTTTCAAATAATATTAAACACATGCCTCAATCACTTTCATTTCTCAAACAGTCAATAAAAGATAATCGTGTTTACCTATTTCTCAGAGTGTCCGGTAAACATCCAATATCACACCAATCACACCAAATGACCTCTCTTTAAGAATCTCGATAATTCAACAACTAGAGTCGAAATATTCAACTGATTTTGATGACTAACTTCATATTTTGTCTTCATTACAAGTTTGTTAGATCGTAATAACCAACATATCAGAGCTTCTTCCAAAATGACTTTTCTCGACAATTCCAACAATTTTCGTCGTCATAACTAACTTAAAAGAATGTAATAAATAATGTTTTTTCTGTAAGACTCTGAAATCGTCATATTCAACTTTTTATATAATTTCTAGTTCTTGTTGAGATCGTTTTCATTAATTTATAAAGTAATATTAAACATGTTTCGCTACTTTTCATGATTTCTCATATCGTAATTTACACAGTATGATACATCATCATTACCGAATTAAATGATTATGTAGACATATTCTCATAGTGTCTACGGTTAACATTCAAAATCACACCAAATGACCTATAGAAAACATTATCGACGATTCCAACAATTTAAGTCGTTATAACCACATTAAAGATTGTTATGAGCATCATAAATGATTGTTTTACTAGCATTTTAGAGCTTCAACAGTAAACATCCAAAATCACATCAAATGACCTTTAGAAAACCTTTTCGAATATTCCAACTTAAGACTGTAATGACTTAATTCATACGTTGTCTCTCTAAAGGTCTCAGATAGTCATATTCAGATTTTTAGATCCTCTCAAGCAGTTTTCAAGATAGTTTTCGTAATCTTTTCAAGTGATAGTAAACACCTACGATGATTGTGTTTACCTGTTTCTCAGTGTCCGGTAAACATCCAAAATCACACCAAATGACATCCTATAAACTTCTCGAGAGTTGCAACAACTTTAGTCGTTATAAACAACTTAAAAGACTTTAATGACTAAATTCATATGTTGTCTCCTTTAGAAGTTTGTTTCATTGAAATAGCCCACATAATCGTTTTTAATAACCTCAGTTTTATTAGTACATATGCATATTCACACAAAAATAACCGTTACAAAGCCTTACTGACTATTGCAGCAACTTTAGTCGTTATAACCAACTTAACAGACTGTAATGACTAACTTCATATGTTGTCTCCATTAAAAGTGCTTTCGACATAAATGAACGTTTTCACTATCATCAGAACTTCATCAAAAACATCCGAAATCACACCAAATAATCTCTAGAGTACCTTTTCGACTACTTCAGCAAATTTAAGCAGCTTCATATGTTGTCTCGGTTAGTGTCTCAAATCGTCATCTTCAACTTATCAGATCATTTCAAGTTGTTATCCAGAGCATTTTTATTATTTTTACAATTAATATTAAACACATGCTTGGACACTTGGATTTCTGAAATCGTCGTTACAAGTGTGTTAAATTGTCATAGACTTTTTAGAGTAAACAACCAAAATCACGCGAAATGAGCTCTTTAGAAACTTCTCAACTACTGAAACAACTTAAGTCGTTACAAACTGATTCAAATACTGTGATGAATTTTGTTAGATCGAAATAACAGACATAAATGATCGTTTCTAATTACTTAGTACACAAAAAAAAACTCATTAAACAGCCTTACTGATTATTTCAACAAATTAACAGACTGTAATGACTAACGTCTTATGGTGTCTCTGTTAGGGGGTCAAAACTTATTCAACTTTTCAAATCATTTCAGTTTGTTTTAAGAAAGTTTTCATAAGTTACTGTTAAACACATGCTTTCTGATATCGTCATTACACACTTAAATGATCGTCCTTAGTAACTTTTCAGAGCTTTATCATTAAACATCCAAAATCACACAAAATGAGCTCTTTAGAAACTTTTTGACTAATGAAATGATATAGCCAATCTCAAAAACTGTAATGACTTTCATATGTTTTCTCCATTACAAGTGTATTAGATCATAAAAAGCAGTATAAATAATACTTTTTACTAACTTTTTCAGTAAACATCCAAAATCAAACCAAATGACAATCTTCTCGACTATTCCATTAATCTTATTCGTTTTAACCAACTTAAAAGACTGTAATAACTAAAACTATATTTTTCGTGTGTTTGAAATCGTCATACTCAACATGTAACGATCGTTTTGATTAATTTTTCAAGCAATATCAATTGCATGTTTCACCCCTTTTCATGATCTCTAAAATTGTCATTGCAAGTTTGTTAGATCGTCATAACCGACTTAAATGATAGTGTATTACTCATTTCCTATAGTGTCAACGATAAACACCCAAAATGACACCAAATGACTTGTATACAGCATTTTAAACAATTTCAACATAACAGATTGTGGTAACAAACTTCTTACATTGTCACCATTACAATTTTGTTACATAGATATAACCAACATAAATGACCGTTTTTAATTAGCTCTTGGAACACAAAAATAACCTCTATAAAACTTTTCCACTGTTCCAACAACTTTGTTGTTATAACCAACTTACCATACCATATTGTCTCCATGAAAAATGTGTTAGATTATAATAACCGACATAAATGGATGTTTTTACTAACTTGATAGAGCTTCATCAGCAAAAAACAAAAATCAAAACAGATTCTAGAGAATACCTTCTCGACTATTTCAACAATTTTAGTCATTATAACCAACTTAAAAGAATGTAATGTCTAACTTCATAAGTTGTCTCTGTAAGGGTCTTAAGTCGTCATATTCAATTTTTCAGATCCTGTCAAGTCTTTTAAAGATCGTTTCATTAATTTTTCAAGAATTTTCAAATCATCATTACCAGTGTGTTAGATCGTCATAACCGATTTAAACAATCGTTTTTACTTATTTCTTATACTGTTTACGATAAACATCCAAAATTACACCAAATAACCTCCTATATCCTTTTTAGAAACTACAACAACTTTAGTCGTTTGAAACAACTTAAAATATATTAATATGTTGTCTCCATTAGAAGTTTCATCGATTGATATATTCGACATAAATGAGCATTTTCACTATCTTATCAGAGCTTCATCGATAAACATCCGAAATTGCGCCAAATGACCTCTAGAGAACCTTTTCGATTATTTCAACAATTATAGTTGTTATAAGCAGCTTAAAAGACTGTAATGACTAAATTCATATGTTGTCTCTTTTAGGGTCTCAAATCGTCATATTTAACTTTTTAGATCATTTCAATTTGTTTTTCAGAAAGTGTTCATTAACTTTTCAATTAATATTATGCATAAGCTTTCTGATATCGTCATTACAAGTGAGTTAGATAGTCATAGACTTAAATGACCGTCTTTAGTAACTTCTCAGGTCTTCATCACTAAGCATCGAAAATCACACGCTATGAGCTCTTTATAAACTTCTCGACTATTAAAATAATATAACCAATCTCAAATACTGTTTTGACTAACTTCATAACACGTGTAACATGATAGTTTTTACTAGCTTTTGTGTAAATATCCAAAATAACCTGTAGACAACATTTTCGACTATTCCAACAATTTTAGTCGTTATAACCAAATTAAAAGACTTTAATGACTATTTTTATATGTTGTCTCTATGTCTCAAATCGTCATATTCAATTTCTCAGATCTCAAGTCTTAAAGTTGTTTTCAATAATTTTTATGTAAAATTGAATACATACGACGACTCTTTTCAAGAATTCTTAAATCATAATGAAAAGTGTGTTAGATTGTAAAAAACTGACAAATATGAGTTTTTACTTATTTCCCAAAGTGTCCGGTATAGCATCAAAAATCACACCAAATGGCCTTCAGTAACAATCTCGACAATTCTAACAATTCTAGACGTTATAACCAACTTAACACAATGCTGTCTAAATTACAAATTTGTTACAAGGAAATAATCGACATAAATGATAGTTTTCAATAACTTCTCCGTAATTCAACAAGAATGACCTCCATTGCAACAACTTTGATTATAACCAACTTAACAGACTGTAATGACAAACTTCATATATTGTCTCCATAAGTGCCTCATATCGTCATATTCAAAGCATATTAGGAGAGAATATAAAT
>JAUUEE010375932.1:0-12124 GCA_032361485.1 Panulirus cygnus | reverse complement strand
CTATTCGTCTCTTTCTTGTTTCAGTTTCTTGTACTGTGTTACCCTTCCTCCAACATGTTCATATTTCCTACCATTCTGTACCGTGAAATTCTTTTGATTTGATTTGATTTACTTTAATACCAAACAAATATGGCGGTGTGTTTTCCTATTGCTTCTGTACTGATTTGTTTATAAATGTATAAGCAACTGTCGATACAAAGCTTCTCTCGCGTGTAACTAAGTGCCTACCTACGTTTCTACCTACCTATCGTTCATTCTATATTTCATTTTGTTTGTCTACCATTATGTCTACCTGTCATTCTACCTATCTATCTGGCTTCCCTTCATCTTCTTTACCTGCAGATCTATTATTCTATCTATCTACCTGTGCACCCACCATTCTACCTATTATCCTGTATACCCACTATTTTACCTGTTTATCTGTATACCCACAATTCTACCTTTCTTCCTGCATACCCACCATTCTACCCATCTAACACGAATGAAGTCTCTCAAATTAGATGTTAGATTGTCTTGACTGATGTACAACAACAAAGACACTCGAGTCTCAGCTTTTACCTTACCACAACAACATGATGCATCACAAAGCCTGAGAACTTAACGTCAACAGCTGTGTCTAAGATGTACCTTGCATATTTCACATAAAAAAAGAACTCTGATTATCTTCGGTCTTCTTGCACGTTAATGTTAATCAATTGCCCCCTCCTAAATTCCCGTTTGAAGCATATCTTATCCATAGTTTTGATGCTTAAAACACATTCACTCATCTGTACAAAGATAGATAAAGTTGTTCTTCAGATCTTATATACTGATTCTTTCTCTGCTTAATTAAGACTAATTCACAATTCAGATCAGGTTGCATTGTAGTTATGTTGGCTGAATAGGATCTGAATGTCTATATAGGATTGTCTTTATGCTCGTGTACACGTCCTCTGTTTTTTGTTTTTAATTCTGTACAACATCAACGCTTAGAAGGGGTTGCTATAGGGAGAGGTGCCGTTAGAATAGATTCATTTATGAGAGTATGATCAGATGAAGTAATTGGGGGCGAGATTGTGTATTTACAGCGAGATGGACCAGAGGTGAAAAACAAATCCAGAATATTAGGAGAGTGGTCATAGCGGTCAGGTATACGGGTAGGGTGGGAGATAATTTGCTCTAAATCATTGAGAATGGAGAACGTGTGGGTTTCGATTCCGTCACCATCTGTATAGGAGAAATTCAACCATTCCCTATGGTGAGCGTTGAAATCCCCAAGGTAGAGGATCTCGGCTTGTGGATGAGAGGATGTCACAGTCTCATGGCATGAGTTTGAATAGTCGAAGAAGGATATGAAATTTGTTTGATTAGGAGAGCAATAGGCAAAACAGAGGACAAGTGTGGTAGTAGGGAGACAAACTTTGAGCCACATAACATCAAAGTTTGGAGACTCAGGGTGCTTGAGGCATGCAACAGGTGTGTTTATGTTGGAATAAGCACAAGCACCACCTTTGAATCAGAATTGTGAGTGGAGATTATAGTTAGATATGAAAAAGGGACAAGTGAGAACATCATTGGACAACTGTGTCTCAGAGAGAAGTAAGGTATTAGGCAAGGTACTAAACAGATTGTGTTCAACTGAGGAGAGGTTACTAGAGAGATCATGAATGTTGGTATAGTGGATACGAAAAGAGGAAGGTCTCACAGAGAGGGAAAGGTCGTGCGAGGGGCTGATACTACTACTGCCAGAGCCCTCCTTCTCATTGGCAGTAGAGTCAGGATGAAGCCTGGAGATTCTTAGTACCCCATGATGCCGGGGACTAGGGACCATAGATTGGATGGACATTGCCACGATGATGCTTTAAGTGTTTGAGCAGACAGGAATTGGCAGGAGTACTTATGTGAAAAAAGTGAAAATAATAAGCAAGGTATGATTAGGTGTGTGGTGCTTGTAAGAAGGTGGCAGGACAAGCCTGGTAGTCCTGCTTTGATGAGAAAGAAAGTAAGACCAGCAATCCTGACATGGAGAGTGTAAGATGGTTCTGGGCACCAATTTAATGCTCCTTAGTCAGGACGGTAGTACCACCCTGGGCGGCTGGTGTCAACAACCTACTACTTAATGGGTTGCTCCAAGGGTAGGGGATGGGATAATTCTTGAGTTAGCTGGGGTACTGAGAGGGGCCAATACACTACCACTGGTGGCAGTCACACGATAAAGTTTAGTCAGAGGAGTATGCCTTAAATTTGCAGGGGTCATGGGAGAGGCCATTACTCTATTACCTGAGCCCTCCCTCTTGCTGGCAGCAGAGGTTTTCAAGCAAATCTATGACAAAAAAATACAAAAAATTGCAGGGAATTTTTTGTCACCTTGGCTCCCAACTGGGTTGTTGTCCTGGACCAACAAAGTGGACTTAGCTCTACCCTGAACCCATCCACTGTGAAAATCATTTTGAAATGCCTGCATTATTGACAATCATCCAAGGATGAGATATAGAAGAATAAGGTACCAAAAAAAGTGGCTCTATCAGTTGGAGAGTTAACAATTGTATGATCACATAGAAGTTGTTTGAGAAGTTCTTGGTTAAGTAAAAAAAAAAATTTATCCATGGAAGAAAACAAATGAGCATACTTTCTTTTAATTAAGGTATGCTTGACTTGGTGAAGAATAGCTTTGCAGCAATTCTAAGCAAAAATGAAAGTGGAATGGATTTCATAGGAAGGGAAGAGTTTCATGACTTGATCCACACTGTTCCTGATGCAACAGGCATCAGGGCAGGAGTGATCAGACTATGATTTGGAGAAAAAAGATTTAGAAGGAGGAGGGATATAGGACTCCGTCGCAGCCAAGATAACCTTCTCTGTGTGTTCAATGCTAAATGAGGCATCCTGATTAGAGAAATAGTACTCATCCCAAGGAAAGTCATTATAGAGGCTATGTAGTGATAACTTTTAAGCCCTCCTAAAGAGGCCATAGTATTTTTTGAGGGGGGAATAGAGGATAAGTGTTCACAATTACAATTAACAGAAATAAGATATCTGTTGATACACCATTTCTTGGAGTATGAATAGTGGGAGGGTTTAGAAGTAAAAAAAAGGGTCACTTGTTAGAAGTGGTCGTAATTGATTATTTGTGTCAGATCCTTAAGGAGGGAAAAAGAAAAGGCTTTGGCTATGCCTTGATTGTCCCAAGTAGAGCTTAACAAATCCTTTTGGTGTACATCGAAATCCCCAGCATAGAGTATCTTGATGCATGGAAGTGACGAGAGCCCAACTTCGTAGCAAGAAATCGAAGAATAGAAGAGTTGTACACAGGTGGAGGAATTGGGGGATTAATGAAATAAAAAAGCATATTAACAGAGGGAGGAGAGTTTTTACCTAGTTGGCATCAAAGTTTGAAGACTCAAGATCTTTGAGGCATGCAATATGTGTTTTTGTCCTACAATAGTCCAAACTCCATCCCTGGAGTGGAAACAGTGATAGAGATTACTTTTTTTTTTCTTTAGCTGAGACGGCACGGGCAGCTGAGGCCCTAATAAGGCCATCCCATTAATGCTGTATATATATACATATACCCTAGCCTGAGCCAGGTACCCATTTTATCGACCAAGCCCTAGAGGTGGACGAACAGCTGGGTTGACTGTGGACCGACTGCCGCAACCAGGATTCGAACCTATGCGCTTGACCCTGGGCAACCCGTGCATGCGTCACGGTCAGGGACGCTAACCGCTACACCATGGAGGTATGGTAGTGCAGAGGAGAAGCATCCTTGGACAGCTGGGTGTCTGACAGAAGAAAAAGATGTGGGGAGGAGTTAAACAGGCAGTGTATAACAGAGGGAAGGTTAGAATTGAGCCTGCGAATGTTTCAGAAATGGATAGAAAAAGAACTAGGTTTAGGAGCAGTAGCTGTGGAAGAGAGATGGATCCTGGTTACATGATGGTGGGCAAGTGGGCCCTGGGATTTAGCCACCCCTCTCAACTGGAGGCCCCACTCTGAATAGATGCCAGAGAATTATTTGCTGGTTGTCCTACTTTGGATTGTGAGAAATAAAAGGTAAGAAAATCAAAATAAGAAAAGAGAATAAAGATATATGTGAATCATGTGTTGTCAAGTGTTGTGCATGAAAAGAAAGGGGCTGTGGAACTATGGTTGAACATCAGCAACCCAAAATGTAGGTGAGGCAAGGGTAAGAAAAGACAGTGATCTGGGCCTGCAAGGGAGTAAATAAGAAATGCCACAGTGCTGGCTCATAGCACCGCCGCCATGGTCCCTCCCAAAACCCAAGCGGTTTTACCTCCCTACTTGGTGGTTGCCTGCCACCCACTACTACAGTATTGTTACAAAATAACATCAGTAGTTGCTTCCTACTGCACACAGTTGATATGGCACTTTCTTTAGCCAGATAACTTTTTTTTTTAATCCTCCATTACTAACTCTTTTTGCTTCAGTTCTCACACTTAGTGTTTCAGCACTCACTCCTCTCAGACCTTTAATCTCATTGGGCGTAAAATTTAAGAATCTCTCGATCTTTTTTTGCTCTGTTTTTAAAGAATTTTTTGCAACTTTTTCTTACATTTTGCAGATTTAATTTGTTTTTCTTCCGGTGTTTGAGGCTCCTAATATATTTCCTCTGAGGCCTTCTATCTGTTGCTATGCAGTGATTATCATATATTTATTCAGTTTTTTTACTATAGTTCTTGCATACTTTGATGATATTTCATGTGCTCCAGTCCCACAGTTTTACTTGTGAATTATTTTGGAATTTTCTTCAGCACAATAGTTTCAGTTTGCTTGCTTGGTGACCATAAAACTTGGTAGTATCCATTGCATACATTAGTATAGATTGAACATTTTCATTTTCTGCACTCTAGCTCTTGTGAAAGTTCTAATCATCACACTGCTCATTACCTAGCTTACTAGTGTAGTCTTTTTGATCTGTTCTTTGAATTCAGCTGCTCATTTATAATGACTCCTATATCTCTGCCATTTTTTCTGCATCTTAGCCAACAAGCCTTCATTGTGGCCATCTTGGATAAAAGGGAAAATGAAGAGTCTGACAAATAGAATATTTTTTTTCGTTTTAGTTAGCTTTTTTCCACATAGTGAAGTTGTGCCAGGAATGGCCTCATTTGTTCCAGTCTTTAGCTGCCATATATAATGCATCAAAACCAGAGCCCCCTTTCCAAAGACAAGGACCATAGACCTCTCTCTGGTTTTGTGTGACCACTTCAGATGTCCTGGTGTCCTGGTTCAGCCCATTGAAAGTATGTTGCCCCTTCTATACCACATTGCTCCATTTCATTTTATCCCATGCACACATCTCACCCTTCTGCATGTTCAGACCATGATAACTTATGTCTCTTTCACTCCATCCTTCCTTCTCTTTATTGATCTCCCCCTTCCCATTGCATCTTAGTCAGTCTCTCTTCACTTATTCTCTCCATATTTCTGTTTCAGTACACCCTTTTCAACTCTCTCAGTCATACTCAGCTAACTGTCACACCTTTCTCTTTCAGTCTTTCCTTACATGATCAACCCTTCTCACACCACATATTGTCCACAAACATTTACTTCCATCATATCTACCCTCTTCTATTCTTTTGTATTTAGAGGCCATGATTTGCACTCCCACAGCACCGTGCTCCATTTCACTCTATCCCCTGCACACATCTCACCCTCCAACATGTTCAGACCATTATAGCTTATGCCTCTTTTATTCCATCCTTCCTCCACTTTATTGGTCTCCCCCTTCCTGTTGCTTCTTGATCAGTCTCTCTTCATGCATTCTCTCCATATTTCTGTTTCAGTGCATCCTGTTCAGCTCTCTCGGACATAGTCAGCTAACTACCACACCTTTCTTTTTCAGTCATTCCTTCCATGATCAACCCTCCTCACACCACATATTGTACACAATTTCTATCAAGGAATAAAGTACTGAAAACTGAAACTGAAATATTTATTTCCATTACATATACCCTTGTCCATTCCATTGCTTTTAGAGCCCCCAATTTGCACTCCCACAACACCACTGAAACCACTAATTCAGCAGAAGGATCCATCTTTATAATCACAGATAGTGATTTTTTTTTTCCATACACTCATTAGTACTCCAAGGATCTTTGCCCTTCACCCACCCTGTAGTTCAACTTATCTCCTAAAGTGTCGTTTGCTTCCGTGTCTACTAGCAGGTATTTATTTAAAACATTTTACTTCCTCTAGGTTCTCTACTTGTCAACCCACACTCAAATCAACCTGTCTTTCCATCCTCCTAAACCTCATAACCCTACTTTTTCATAGTAATTTATTTCTTCCTAATTTTACATCCTCACATCCATTCTGTAGTTGTCATATGTAATGCACCGAAACCACAACTCTCTATGCACAACCAGGTTTACCCTGGATATGCATATGCCTAGGTTCAGTCCACTGACCGTATATAACATCGTTCCAATTCACTCTATGCTGTGCATGCTTTTCACCCCCCAGCATGTTCCGGTCCCGATTGCTGAAAATCATTTTCACTCCATCCTTCCATCTTCAATTTGGTCTCCCTGTTCTCCTTTTTCCCTCCATTTGTGACACATACATTTTCTTTGTCAACCTTTCCTCACTCATTCTCTCCATATGTCCAAACCATTTCAGCACATCCTCTTCTGCTCACTCAACCGCATTCATTTTATTACCATGTATCTCTCCCTACCCTTTCATTACTTACTCGATCAAACCACCTCATACCACACATTGTACTAACACTTTTCATTTCCAACACATTCACCCTCCTCCACACATCTTTATCTATAGCCCATGCTTCACATCCATATGATATTGTTCAAACTATTATTCCTTCAAACATACCCATTTTTGCCCTCCCAGACAATGTTCTCATTTTCCACACATTCTTCTGTGCCCCCAGAACCTTCACCCCCTCCCCCACCCTATTATGACTCACTTCTGCTTCCATTATTGCATTTGTTACCATGTCCACTCCCAAATATCTAAAATTTATCACTTCCTCTTATTATTCTCCTTTCAAACTCACATCCTAACTCACCTGTCCTTCAACCCTGATGAACCTAATAGCCTTCCTTTTATTCACTTTTGTAGTCAACTTTTTCCTTTCACACACTCTTCTAAACTCAGCCACCAACTTGAATCTGCCACTAGTGCTGCATCACTAGCAAACAACAACTGACTTACTTCCCAGACCCTCCCATCCCTCACAGACTGCATACTCACCTGTCTCCCCAAAACTCTCGAATTTACCTTCCACACCAACCCATTTTGAAATAAAGTGAACAACCATGGTGACATCACACGCCCCTGTTTCAGACGAGTCTTCGCCTGGAATCATTTATTCTCCTCACTTTCTATTTGTACACAAGCCTTACACCCATGATGAAAACTTCTTACTGCTTCTAGCAGCTTTTCTCCCACACCATATATTCTTAAGACCTTCCATGAAGGATCTCTATCATCCTTATCTATTTTTATATATATTGGAGGCTCCAGTCACGGACAAAAGTCCACATCAAGGTAAGGCCCTAATTGAAATACAGGGAGAATCATGAAATAGAAAAAAGAAAAGACAAGGGAAAGTATTTACAAATTTTTGAGAAAGTGAAAGAGCTGTCTTTTGAAATGTGCCAGTTCATAGAGTTTGGGAAAGACATGAGAAGGTAGAGAGTTCCAAAGCTTCGACATGTATGGAAAGAAGCATGTACCAAAATGGCACACCTTCTAGTTGCTGATGGCCACACAATAATCATGTGACGCAGCAACTTGTTGAGTATTGTGTGGTTTAGCTAGTGTTGGGGGCACACAAGCAGCCACCCCTCAGGAGCAAAAACCAAAGTAATGCTTATAGAAGAGGGCAAGTGAACCAACATTGTAACGTAGAGCAAGGGGTCAAGTTTGGAAGTTAACCTAGGACAGTTTATAAGTCGGACCGCTTTCAACTCAATTGTGTCCAGTAAGGATACAGAGCCAGAACCACCCCAAATGTAAGAAGAGTACTCCATACAAGGATGAATCAATCCCATGTATAAACAGAGCAACTTTTCAGAAGAGAAGAAATTTCGACATCTAAACAGGATACCCAGTTTCTTAGAGGCAGCCTTAGCTATTCCCATAATATGGGGTTTCCAAGAAAGAGTGGATGTTACAGTAATACCAAGTATGTTCATTGAGTCAAGAGGTGGAATTACAGAACCGTCAAAGGAGAGACGAGAGTTGTGAGGAGTTTTCAATGGAGAGATGGGTAGAAATTGGGTCTTGGAGGCATTAAACTTAACAAGATTTAGTGTACCCCACTGAGATATCCTGTCCAAGTCTGAGTTTATTGAGGAAGCTGTGTCAAGACAAGATGCACATCGAATGACAGAAGAGGGAGCTGAATTGAAGGATGTGGATAAATGCAGTGATGAGTTATCAGTGTATGAGTGCATTGGATTTATTGTGGAGGAGAGGAAATCATTGAAAAAAATGGAGAAAAATTGTAGGAGACAGGACAGAACCTTGAGGGACACTGCTGTTGAAGGAGAAAAAGGAGGAGGCTGATCCATCAAAAACCACAGAGATAGATCGGCCAGAGAGGAAGCTAGATATGAAGGACCAAAGTGATGGAGGGAAGCCAAAAGACGAGAGCTTAGAGATGAGACCCCATTGCCACAACTTGTCAAAAGCCTTAGATGTGTCAAGGGCAACTACATATATCTCCCCAAAATCTTTCCGAGATGATGACCAGACATTAGTAAGATAGGAAAGTGGATCTCGCCTTACAGAAGCCATACTGGTCATCAGAGAGAAGACCATGATTTTTGAAATGTTTGAGGATATGGGAGTTGAGGAGGAATTCAAAGATTTTGGAAATGGTTGATGTCAAAGCAATAGGACAATAGTTAGAGGGGTCAAAACTGTCACCCTTCTTAGGGATGGGATGTATCAAAGCATGTTTCCAAGGAGAAGGAAAAGTTTTGGTTTTTAGACAGAAATGGAACAGACGAGCAAACACATGCAAGTTCAGAGGCACACTCTTTCAGTACATAGGGATGGATGCCATCAGGACCATAAGCCTTGCTTGTGTCCAGAGAAAGAAGCGCTTTTTGGACAGTCTGAAAAGAGGTTACGGGACGAGTCATAGGATTAGTAAGGAGAGCATCAGGGTGTGAAGGAATGTTAGAATCATCCAAGGTGAAGTTAGAGGAGAAACGGGAACCAGAGAGAGTTGCTTTGTCAACGGTAGAAACAGCTATAATACTGTCAGGACAGAAAAGTGAAGGAAAGGTAGAGTGACAGAAGTTGTTAGAGATGCCCTTAGCTAAAGACCTGAGAGACCTATCAGTGGATGATGAGGAGAGGTTATCGCACTTCCTTTGAATACAGGAATGCTTCGCTTCACGGATAACGTGTTTGCAGCAATTATGAGCAGAGATAAAAGCTGAACGGGAGCCAGAGGAAGGAGAGCTCTTCCAAGCCCAATATGCTTGATCCCTTGTCTGAATGGCCTCATACAGGAAAGGTTGAACCATGTATTGGATGAAGAAGTAGTCTTGGAGGAAGAGGAGATTTATGCTTCCATACCCACAAGAATAACCTCTGTTATGAGTTTCGTGAAGACGGAAGCCTCACCACATAGGAGGCAGTAATTTACCCAAGGAAAGTCATAAAAGAAATTACGTAAGTTATTCCAGTTTGCTTTGTTCAGGTGCCAGTATTTATGTTTAGAAGAGGCTGCTGGAGGGGCAGGTGTTGTTAGAATAGATACATTTATGAGAGTGTGATCAGATGAATCAATTGAGGGAAAAATTGTGTATATACAGCGAGATGGACTAGAGGTGAAAAACAAATCCAGAATATTAGGAGAGTGGTCACAGCAGTCAGGTATATGGGTAGAGTGGGAGATAATTTGCTCTAAATCATTGAGAATGGAGAACGTGAGGTCTTTGATCCCTCCGCTATCCGTATAGGAGGAATTCAACCATTCCCAATGGTGAATGTTGAAATCCCCGAGGTAGCGGATCTCATCTTGCGGGTGAGAGGATGTCACAGCCTCATGGCAGGAGTTTAGATGGTTGAAGAAGGATATAATATTTGTAGAACTAGGTGAGCAATAGGTGAAACAGAGGATAAGTATGGCAGTAGGGAGACAGACGTTGAACCACATAACATCAAAGTTTGGAGACTCAAGGTCCTTAAGGTATGCAACAGGTGTGTTTATGTTGGAATAAGCACAAACTTCACCTTTGAACCGGAATCTTGAGTGCTTATAGTTAGATGTGAAAAAGAGACTAGTGAGACATCATTAGACAACTGTGTCTCAGAAAGAAGTAAGATGTTAGGAGAGGTACTAGACAGATGGTGTTTGACTGAGGAGAGGTTACAAGAGAGACCACAATGTTGGTATAGCGAATAGAAAAAGAGAAAGGTCTAACAGAGAGGCAAAGGTCATGGAAGGGGCCAGAACCCTCCCTCTCATTGGCCGTAGAGTTAGGCAGAAACCGGGAGATTCTTAGCACCCCATGATGCCGGGGACTAGGAGCGATAGATTTGACGGACTCTGTCATGATGATACTTATAATTGTTTGAGTGGACAGGAATTGGCAAGAGTACTAATGTGAAAAAGTAATGATAATAAGCAAGGTTTGATTAAGTGTGTAGTGCTTGTAAGCAGATGATAGGATTAACTTGGTAGTCCCGTTTTGATGATACAGAAAGTAAGACCAGCAATCCTGACATGGATAGGGTAAGATGGTTCCGGGTACCACTTTAACGCTCCTCAGTCAGGATGGTAGTACCACCCTGGGCAGCTGTTGTCAACACTCTTCTACCTAATGGGTTGCTCCAAGGGTAGGGAACGGGATAATCCATAAATGCCATACCAAATCCATCTGTTTTTCTAAGTATTTCTTACACATTCTTTTAAGCAAATACCTGATCCACACATTCTGTACTACTTCTGAAACCACACTACCTCTCTACAGTCTGATTCTCAGTACATGCCTTCACCCTCTCAATCAGTACCCTCCCATACAGTATACCTGGTATACTCAACAAACTTATACCTTAGTACAGGGTGGTCCAACTTCTTCGACACTATGGGCCACTTCAGCACTAAACTTCTAAGTCGAGGGCCACAAATTAAATTCAAATTATGTATAATTGTGTATATATATCCTTTTTTTTTTTAAGACTCAAGGCCTAGCACAGGATGGTCCAATTTCTTCAACACTAAAATTCAGTAAATCCATATATCAATATGAGAGCTTGTGGGCCACAAAAAAATCAAGCCGCGGGCCCATAGTTGGACCACTCTGCCTTAGTAGTTTGAAAGCTCACCTTTATCCCTCTTGCCATTATACAGTGACACTATAGATGCATTCTGCCGATCCTCAGGCACGTCACCATGATCCATACGTACATTGGAAATCCTCACGAACCAATCAGTAACACAGTCACCCCCTTTCTTGATAAATTCAACTGCAATACCATTCATTCTAGCTGCTTTGCTCCATTTCATCTTACACAAGGATTACCTCTTCTCTCCTCAACAAACCAATCTCCATGACTCTCACTTCACATACCACCCCGACCTGTAATTGCTACAATATCCTTAGTACATTTTTCTTTGAATAAAAGTTTTTCCCCAATTCTCAGGCACAACCTTCTGCTTCCATGCTGAATTACTTATGAAATGCATCCAATCTATCACACTTTCTCCTCCATACCTCAAGATTTTACCCGCAATCCCCTCCACTCCAGGTGCCTCTCCTACCTACAACCTCATTATTACCCTTTTTACCTCCCTTCTTGCTATAGGCCTCTATACTTGTTACTTTTCTTTCCACCCTCCATACTTATGCTTGTAACTACTGCTGCCTCACCTTCTCCCACATTCATCAGTTTTTCAAAATACTCTTTTCATCTTCATATCACTTCATCACTTCCTCCTTATGATTCAGCAACTACAGATAGTCCCCAAGTTATGAACAGGTTCCGTTCCAGTTGACTGTTTGTATGTCCGTAGTAGGACATGTGTTTTGATTACAACCAGCTCTACTTTCGGACGTACTGGTATAAACAATAGTTTTCGGTGGTTTTTAATGTTCCATGATCTTATCCTTGTTCTTGAGTATTGTACCGATGGTAG
>JAUUEE010364850.1:0-12130 GCA_032361485.1 Panulirus cygnus | reverse complement strand
AAAGAGAGAGAGAGAGAGAGAGAGAGAGAGAGAGAGAGAGAGAGAGAGAGAGAGAGAGAGAGAAGGGAAAAAATATTCAAAAAATTTTGAGGAAGTGGAAACCCTTCCTTTTTGAAAAGGGGGCAGCACATAGCTCTTAGGAAAGACGTGAAAAGGTGAAGAGCTCTAAAGTTTAGTTGAGCTGGAAAAGAAACAGACATCACAATAGCCCATCCTTATCGCCAAAGGCCACATAGAGTAATCCCGTGATGCAGAGACTTACCGAACTTTACGTAGTTTGTCTAATGGCGAAGGTACAAAAGGAACTTATTCTCAGGAACATAAGTCGGAATGACATCTGTAGAAGACTGAGAGAGAAGCAACACTGCTGGAAAGGGATAGGGTCAGGTTTTGTGGTTAGGTCAGGAAAGTTCATGAAAAGTCGATTGCTTTTGACTGTCACTTACACAGAGCTAGAATCTTCCCAGATTTAACAGCAGTTCTTCATGCAAAGGGTTAAAAAATCCCTTGTAACATCGGAGCAGGTGTTGACTTTCTCCCTCAGCGTGAATATCTGTGCAAATCTAAGTTTACACAGAATTTTGTCGAGGGACGAGACACAGATCGAGCGAGAGATAATGGTGAGGATTTTAGAGACAGAGCGGGACGCAATGTTGGATTGTCAGTCTACCTGTTCCACAAAGGAAATCGTTGATAGATAAGAGAAACAAGCGTAATAGTATGAACAGAACTCTGAGAAATATCGATATTTATAGGGAGAGAGAAAAGAGGTTAATCCATGAGCAATATCAGAGACAGAGCAGCCAGAGAGGAAGATAAACATGAGAGAAAAGACTGAGGGAGTAAAGACAAGACAGAGGAGCTTGAAGATCGAGTGTCATCATATGTGTGACTGACACATTTGTGTCTGCATTTTCTCAGGTATATTTTGGAAAACGTAAACAAGATGAGAAAAATGGTCATTGTAATAAAAACTTAATGAGGATTTCACGACACTAACTTAAGGTGTTGTAAAGACCAGATAAAACTTGGTATGGCTTGAATTCTTAACCTACGACAGAATCAGGTGATGTAACTTAGCGATCGGGTGTTATGCTCTAAAGGTATTTCCCCTCACATCCCCGACAGGGTCGCCCACTGTGTAACTTCAGATCCTTATATAATCACAATCTGGCAACTCTCATATCAACCTCCTCCCAGGGGGTATATATACGCGGCCGACCGGGGACACTTCATCAGTTCAACATGAAGGTGAGTTCACACCACTACAGCACTATTTCAAAGTATTCTCTCTTGTTATCTTGAGCCAAATGGGCAGTAACATGGGTCACAAGCATAGTGATAGTGTATGTAGTCTTAGAATTATCTTTAACACCCGAGGAAGGTGTTAAATGATGTTTCGTTTGGTGGATGTAAAAGCTTGACGTTGACTGCCTTAATGACCCTGGCAGTTGATAGGCCTAAAGCCCAACCAACCAACCAACCAACCTAGGCAGTTAGGGTGTGTGTGGCTTTAGAATTATCCTTAACACCTGACTCTAGGTTGTCACTTAGACATGAACACTAGTCAGCAAGTCATGTGTGAGAGGTGGAGTGTGAGTCAGACTCATGTATTGTGTACCTGACAGGTGGTGATCGTGCTGTTGGGTGTCTCCCTGCTCCTGGGTCTGGCCTCAGGCCTCGAGGAGGCAGCGTCTGAGGCGCCGAAGGTGGCGGAAGAGACGCCGAAGGAGGACGAGCTGGTGGCACAGGAGTCCAAACTGGTGGAGGACATCAAGGTGGCACCGGAGACGCATGTGGAGGCCGAGACACATGAGGCAGCGGAGTCCCAGCTGGTGGAGGAGATACAGGAGGCCCCGAAGACACATGTGGCTGCTGAGACACATGACACAGCGGAGACACAAGTGACATCGGAATCCCACCTGGTAGAGGAGATACAGGAGGCCCCGACGACACATGTGGCTGCGGAGACACACGACACAGCGGAGACACAGGTGACAGCCGAGTCCCACCTGGTGGAGGAGACAAAATTGGCAGCCGAGACACAGGTGGCGCCAGAGACAGCTGACAAAGTGGATACCCAGGTGGCAGCCGAGTCCCAGCTGGTGACACAGGAGACACAGGTGGCACAGGCGACACAGGCCCTGGGGTCCGGGGTGGCGGAGGGTCACCTCTCCACGAGTCCCGTTGACGCCGACACCAGCTTCCACCTGGACTCCCGAGGAGGCCTGACCACCATACAGGGGGCGGTGCCCAAGGACGAACTGATGGCCACTCACCAACAGCTGACTCAAGCCTTCGAGGTCGCCAAGGAGGAGGCTCATCTGGCCTACAGTGCCGGAGTGGAGTCCAGCGTGGTCAGTATAGCTGCTGCTGTTATTATGGTGGTCCTTCCCTAGTGGCCTCACCAAACCTTTCTGTCTCCATCGTTCTCTCCTCCCTCAGTCTGACCTCCTTACATCTATATCATCATTAGAATCTTTCTTCCAGTCTCCCATACAGTACTTAGATATTCTTTACCCCAAAACCTTCACCCATTCCCTCCTCCCTTATGCCTCATGCCATCACCGTTTACAGATTACAGTCAAGTTTAGTGTTTTTAGGTTACAAAGTTTGCCAGTAAGCCTTAGAATGTTTCTCTTATGCATGTTAGTTTACGTAGACCACAAATTTAAGGCATTTGAGCAGCAGATTGTTTCTCTAACTATCGTATCCAAAAGTTTACTGCAAAACTAAGGAATGATTTCCCTCTCATATCACGTGATGATATGTCACCATTCCTCCATCCTCCATGCTTCAGATAATGACATTTTGTTTCACCATTAACCTAATTGTTTATCTTAAATACTACGTCAGAATTCCAGCGTTCATGTAACCCTTATACTCAACCTATATCAGCCATGTTTCTTCCATTCCTCCGTCTCTCATGTAGCCCCTGTGTCTCTCCTGCAGTACTCGTACTCGCCTTACCAGTGGGCCTACGAAGTGAGGGCGCCCTCCACAGGGGACCACAAAAGCCAGATCGAGCACCGTGAGGTGGACGGCGTGGTGAGGGGGCAATACCCACTGGTCGAACCCGACGGCTCCCTGCGCGTCGTCAGGTACACGGCCCACCCCGACCAGGGCTTCCAGGCTACCGTCGAGAATCAGCCAGGCTTCCAGCAGCCCACCTACCAGCCCTTCAGGAGCTTCGGCCAGGAATTCGGCAGCGCTGCCCAGTCCAGGCAACAGATCCAGCAACAGAGGTTCAACAGTAGGGAAGAGCAAGAGCAACAACAGAGGTTCAACAATGAACAGAGAACCCAGTTCAACCATCAGTCCCAACAGGTGGCCAGCAATACGCAGCAACAGTATAGCCAAAGGCAACAGGAACAGTATAACCAAAGGCAACAGGAACAGTATAACCAAAGGCAGCAGGAACAGTATAACCAAAGGCAACAGGAACAGTATAACCAAAGGCAACAGGAACAGTATAACCAAAGGCAACGACAACGGTATGGAGCACAAAATCAACAGTTCAACAGTCAGCAACAACAGAGGGCAGGCAGCCAGCAGTTCAACAACCTCCGCCAACAACAGTACGCATCCCAGCAACAACAACAACAACGAAGAAACTTCCAAGCGTCACAATACAGTAGCCAACAACAACAACAGCAACAACAACAGCAACAACAACAACAACAACAACTCGCTAACCAGCAGCGCCAACAGTACAGGCCTCAACAACAACAACAACAGCAACAACAACAGCGGTTGGCGAGCCAACTACAACAGCGGTTGAACTCTCAACAGCAACAACAACAACAACAGAGGCTGGCGAGCCAACTACAACAGCGGTTGAACTCTCAACAGCAACAACAGCAGCAACAGTATGCCTCCCAGCAACAGCAATTCAACAGACAGCAGCAGCAGCAGCAGTACAGCAACCGAAGGCAACAGCAGCAACAGCAGTTCAACCTCCAACAGCGGCAACAGCAGCAACGGCAGCAGCAACAGAGACAAGAACAGCTGGAGGGAACCGCCCATCTCGTCTTGAAGAGCCAGAGTGCAGCTGACCGACGCTTCTCCTCCTCCTCTCAGTCCGCCTCTCAGAGCAGCAGCAGCAGCAGCAGAGGCAACCAGCTGAACACCCTGGCCATCACGCCCTTGACCACAGCCCAGTACCAGGTGGCTCAGGGAGTCCAGAGGGCACAGAACCAGCCGGGGCAGGAGCGGTACAAGGTGCTGCCCGTCGTTCTCCGCCGCGTCAGGAAGACGGAGTAAAAGGTCCTCCTCTCTCTCGTCTGTGACACCAGGAACGTTTTAATGGACTGGGGATAAAAGGACATTGTAATCGCGGATCAGGACACGTACCTAAGTTGAAAGATAATTCTACATTCCCGCCTGTGTTGCTTCCTCTCGCCCCACAGGGGAGGGGACGGTGGCGGCACCTGGGGTGGGTGGTACGTGTCCAGTGATCTTGACCCTCGTTAGATATGGTAGCAATAATGCAATGCAAAGGAATGAAAACTATTAAAAAACATGTCAATATATCCTGGCTCTTATTTTCACTATATTTCTTCAACTCTGAACAGCAGAAAAATATTCAAATAAGAGGATTAAATTCTTAAGATTGTGCGATTATCTAAATGTCGATTTTGGGCTTTATGGCCATAGACCACACACTGCCATTTGTGAGTATGGAAGCAACAGTCTGTTGGGAAAACGTATGCTAAATTATGATAAAGAGGATGTCAGTAATGCCATGTACTCCAGACACTGTAAATCTAGTGTCTCTCTTTCAGCGTCTCATAAGTAAAGTCATTATCATTTTCAGCTCATTAGTAAAGTCAGTATTGTTCAGCAGCTCATTAGTAAAGTCATTATCATTCAGCATCTCATTAGTAAAGTCATCATCATTCAACAGCTCATTAGTAAAGTCCTCATCATTCAGCATCTCGTTAGTAAAGTCACTGTCGTGGTTGACTCAAAAGCTTCTTCGTTCGTGCCTCCTGTGAGGTTTGAACTCACGACCCCTGGTTTACGAGACCAGTGCGCTACCACTGAGCTAAGGAGGCTGACACGAAACCCCAGCTTTAACCCGTATACCAATACAATGTGTACAACCTAGACTTTGATATTAGCTGGAAGAGCTGGCAAGAGGCGAGCTGTAGGGTGAAGGACGACGCCAAATGTACCAATGATGCAGACATCCTGAAGAAGCAGGAGACAGGTAGGAAGAAGTCGATCTCGTTCTCAGTAATAGTAAACAATCTCCTATGAATGTGGATAGGCAGATGATAGATATGGGAGCCTTCTCGAGGTCTCCGAGAAGTATTCAGTAAGTATATTTCGATGTGACGAAATCCCACAATATGTCAAAATTAGCGAAAATATACCATAATTCCTCAGTCTACGCAGTCCAGATTGCCATATGTGTGTTCAAATGAGCTGATACAAAAAAGATTATACTAAAAGAAACGAATCGTAGCTAATCAAAGAAATTTACAATCATTTCTTCATAGCTCTGTCAACAGAGGCGGCGCAAACATCAACATACATCGTATTTACATTGTGTACTATTTCTGTCTCATAAATTCAAAGAGCATACACAATATAGCAATCAAGAACCAATGAAATGTACTTTGATTTACCTGAGAAAAATAGGAAGAAAATAAAACTTGTGGAGGGGTGAATTTCCAAGACAGTGAATTAACAGGAAGGTTCTGACTTGACTTCCAAGGCATTAGTGCCACCTCGTCGTTTGTATAGCGTTTTGGTACACTCATTTTGCGCTAGAATTATCAAAATAGACTAGTATAACATAGTATTTTCTATCTAAATTGCCTTCTTATTTATATTGTTGGCTGACACCGACAGTTAGGTAGCGATCTTTCACCCTCATCTAGCCAAGGAAGTTTGCAATAGGTATACCATTAATAATTTGGTTTCTTTTATGTTTTTATAAAAGAAAACGATATATTTAAGGATGCCTGTTGTAAGTTAACCCCGCCTAAGGCAATGAATGGACTATGTAATGCGTTTAAAGTATCAGAGCTTCCCTGATCAAGATTTTTCTATTAATCCACAAACCTTAAACCCAATATGAGACAAAAGAAATAATGTAATGCAGATACTTACATCTAGTACACCCAACAACAATATTATCCAACAAAACAGCATAACCACGTAACAAAAGGAAATACAAAGGAGATTGCTTACTTCCCATTTGATTACGGGAAATATAATGCTCTCTCGAATATCTTGCGGAACAAGAAACAAATAGATAAGATGCAGGACCGCCCCATGCGAGTCTGGCTCCTTTAACAGAGAAAAGAATTAGTCTGGCTGCTGTTCTCAACTTCAGCCTGAAAACAAATATTACATCGAAGGGTCATACACATTTCAAAATAGTCATAAATAAGCTTTTAGAAACCAATTAATTAATGACTAATATAATTACCAACCAATCGTTTCACCGACCAATCTTGTTCTCGCCATATATGTTACTCCTTCAATAAGTTACGCAATCTAGATTTCATATCTTTCAAACTTTTTGATAATAACGAATGTGAAATGCGATTATCAGATGTTTTTGCTTGCAAAATGTGCGGGAGAACCCACCAACGCCACACGCATGCCCGAAGCAGTATCGAAGCTTCGTTTAAGGGTATCAGAGTTTCATCACGAGGGCTTTCGTTGTTTATTACAAAAATTAATAAAGTTTCCTAATTGATTTCTCTATCGATTGTTAAACTGTCCTTATGATTTGTTTGTTGTAAAATAAAATAAAAGACTTCGAAGATTTCCAATAGTTTCAACGTGTGGGTGATTCACTGTGTTCAGAACGGTTCACGAGACTTCCCATCCGAACTTGTAACGGATGTGATGTCCGAATCAAATTTGAATTTCGTGAGTCAGTTGCACTCCGACCTTACTAAGGTACGTTACTCTGGTTTCTCTGATGTGATTTTATCTTTTTTTCTGTGTGTAACTAATCGAGGGTCATAGGATTTACGATTTGAAATGACTGTTTGACTTCATGCACAGTATGTGACTAAGTGTTGAATTTAAATTTGAAGTTTTGAAAAGCTTCCTGCCGAAAAGTATGCCGGAAGCTAACGATGATCTATCAAGAGACGTTTTAAATTGAAATGGCATTTGTTGACAGTTCCCTGCCTCTTCCATATTACATATGGGCGACTATGAAACTGAGTTCAGTCCTCTTGATTTTTCACTATTCATTAAAGCAGATTTGTTCATTTGTGCTGTTGAGAGCCTGCATTAGTCATTTGTCATACACTATTAAGAATTGTTCACGCACGGGATTATTTGCATCGTTTAAGCAGTTAAGGATTAATCTTTGAACAGATTATTGCATATACCAGACATGGAACAACAGTGTCATTACAACAGTCTAAGATCGGTGTTTGTGAGTATGATAACGATTAGTTTGATACTGATTCACAGTGATTAGTCAGTGATTAACCACCGCTGTGTTAGCTATCTTCGAGGCTGAATACTGTTAGATTCACTTTGGTTTAGAATACTCGTCCGGGTGTTCTTACTGCTATCGGTGACAAAGAATAGAATTCTCCTGGCGCTTGTTTGGATCCTAAAGAACTTTATTCAGTTTATATATAAGATTACAGACGAAACGAAGCTCTAATACAAGAAAAAATTGGCAGTGAAGTCTAGAAAAGCCTATTATCCTTCATTTATGCATTCCCCCCAAAAAAATGCCATCGTATTGTGACGTTTAAATCCGACTGAATCCGGGTTTATTTTCAATTATTTTTCGTAACCTTTAGATCAAATTATTTGCTGCTGAACCCACAAAACTCCTCCTGTGTCTTGAATTTGTGTATTAGTCACATTTCTCAAGAAAAATCAAGATTGTGATGTTATATGTAATGCCAGTGACCCCACCCCAGCTGTCCCGACTCTTTTCCTATACATGTTTTCACCTATTTCCTCTTCGACACTTGGTTACCCCTCCTGTGTGCATTCTTCTCAATGCAATAGTGATAAAACTAGCAATGTCAGGGCATAGATAGATATTTACATGAATAGGTTATATCACAACAACACCTTTCATTTGTTACAGGAGCATAGAAACAACAAATTCGTCTTACGGGAGCAGAGAAACAAACTCGGCCACCCGTGGGACCTCTGCTTGAAGATTTAGAAAACTTCCTTCCAGGTAATATGTACAGAATCTAATTCCTGATCTTGTAAAGTTTAAGGTTGTCTGTTATTTGCATATGTGCCTTTTTGTCTTTCGTCTAAATATGTGCCATTTTTTCCTGTTTCTTGTTTACATATGTCTTCTCTTTTTTACATATGTCTGTTTCAGTGTCTTCTCTTTTCTACATATATGCCTTTATCAGTGTCTCGTCTCTTGTTTATGTGTGCCTTTTTCATTCTTATCTCTTGTTTACAAATGCGCTTTTTTTTAAACGTTTATCTTGACTTCTTAAACTCG
The DNA here is from genome assembly GCA_032361485.1 of Panulirus cygnus. Lineage (NCBI taxonomy): Eukaryota > Metazoa > Arthropoda > Malacostraca > Decapoda > Palinuridae > Panulirus > Panulirus cygnus. The sequence continues at coordinate 3,666 of JAUUEE010364850.1, read as the reverse complement.
ACTTACTGAGTAACTGCTTGGTGCTACACATTCCTCATATCTGAAATTGTATGTTAGTGCTATACAATCGAGACTGTGGTGATGTATGTACACAACATCATATTTTGCAATGGTGATGACACACATATATGATCTGACGGTGTAGAAAGGGAGAACGTTGCAAGTTGAAAATAGTATGCAATATTCTTGTGCAACAATACAGTCTTTAAACCCTCGTATATATACACATACACAAAGTGTTAGGCTTTGTTCCTCTGGCAACAACAGCCACCAGTGGCGGGTTAAGCGGATGAGTTACTGAGCTGACAAATATTTTACTGTTGTCTCTAGGAAAAGTCTTGTTTTATATTGGAGGACGAGCAGAGATATGACTCTGAAAGCTTATGATTTAGTGGTATGGTGTGCTCGTGTCCCTCTCTCAGTACCATCCCTCCTCCAGTGAACTGGGTAGGATTACAGCCGGAGGTAGGGAAGGTTTTTACCCACACATGACGTGAGGTGTTTCCTGTCACAGAATCTGGACACTGGTCCCCGGGGAAAGGGCGCTCAAGGTTCGTATATGCCGTCCTCTGACTGGCAATTTATGTAAATTATTTAGGCAAGGCGGCGAGTTATACACGTAACCTTTGGCAAATTTTCTCTCGGGTTTACATGCTTCGTGGTCATGGGCTCGTTGCCCGCAAAAGGAAGATGAAAGCAAGAGGAGACGAAGAGAAAGCAAGAGGAGACGAAGAGAAAGCAAGAGGAAACGAAGAGAAAGCAAGAACTTCCACACTAAAAGCCAAGACACTGAAGCAAACATACGTAACTGAAGAGACTCCTCGTCCCGTCCAATTACCCAAGGTGAATATAAATCTTTCTTTTGTTTGTGTTATAATATTACTAATTGTATAAAGGGGGGGCTTTTTTTCAGCTGTAACTTCGAGCAACTTCGAAGTTGAAGGCAAGAGCAAGCAAACAGGAGAAAATCAAGACGTGAAGACTAGAAAATACAGTGGACTCTGAATACCAAGGAAGCGTTGTCGTTCCTTCAGTGACCCCATTTTGGGTAAGTTTTCAACGCCGTATTTCCATGTTTATACCATATCCCGCTGTAGAGTAGTGGTGTAGTGTCATTGTCGCATGAGTAGATAGCGTGTAGACTAGCATGACAAATGTAGCCTCTTAGTTCTAGGCTCGATTAGGAGCTGTAGTTTGAGCCGGATATTCTTTTTTTTTTTACATTTTATGTCGCAGTAAAGCATCAACTGATCATTCCGTTTCCTCCTTTCAGACGGAACTCGAACGTCGACAGAAGTACTGGATCAAGTAAGTGATTCAAGCCACTCTGCTGGATGCGCTCCTCTATGAGTACAGAGAATCCTTGGATTTTCATCGATTATTTCCGCACAGGGAAACAAATTCTATGAGGTAAAAAGTAGAGAAATAGTTTGTTTGTTTTTTTAAATCGTCAAAGGTTTTTATTTTAACTTCGATCTAACAAGCCACTTGAAGCTTGATTCGCCTGATTGGCTAGCTCTTGGGCAAAAGTTTTACCTCGAATATGGGTGGCTTAAAAGAGTACAGTAATCACGTTTAAGAACAGACGATACAAAGTTTGCAGGGTCTTTTTCTCACAATATCTGTATGCCTCTGGTACCATTGATATGTTCAGTGTGCTATGCCAACCACCGGACACAGACGTGGTGTGTTGACTTGTTCATCACCTATATTACTAAGCATGTCTTCTTACTCTAAACAAACCCCCCTCCCTATTTCAAAAAACAAATCCTCGATACGTCTCTGGCCTCTGCTTTTCTCATTCTTTTCAGAGTGTTGCCACTACTGGAGACACAGGACGCAAGTATTACGTGGTGGTGGGAGAGCGGCGTCAGCAGCAGCCGGGAACAGAGGAGCCATCCTACAAAAAATAAACTACCATTTTCTTCAGGGTAATGTTTACGAGCCCTCCAGGTAAGGACTGTTTATAGGTGTCGTAAGTTCCTTGCCACTGGCCAGTAGCATTCAGGATTTCTATTAACATTGTCATTATTGGATAATTATCTGTATTTATGGAGTTTTGTTCATTGGTGGGGAGGAGTTACACACACGTGTTTATATATATGTACACATCTACTTACCTGTCTACATATGAGTACGTAAGACTATACTTTCCTTGATTTCTGGGACCGGTAGAATGACATCAATATGTTTTGCACTTCTGAGGTTAAATTTTCCATCAGTTGATGGAAATGAATTTACAAAGCAACAGACGAATTAGGTGTCTTGTGTTCTTCAAGTTTTATGACACAAAACTTGATTAAAAATTATATGTACGGGTAACCTGTATAAACACACCTGTACATCTGGCTTGACCTATCAGCTTTTAAGAATATCTTTTATGTATTTATGTATTAAGTCTGCTGCTGTAGCTGCAGAAATGTATGCATTATTTTGTAGATATTTTACACTAGATTTCTCAGCAAGTTTCACACATATGGCATTGCAGGAAGCGCTATAAACAGACCAGGTGTTAGAGCATTTTTGGCTTGTGTTTGAGTTTAAAGTACCATTGAATATGCATGCTAAATAGTAGGGACCAGGCTTAATGTAAACAAATAGTTTGTCTTTGGAAAACATGAAGGCAAACTTTATTGTTTACGGGACACTGTGTCATCGACGTCAGGTCTAAAGAATGTCCTCATTCCTACCACTCAGAGCAGAGACAAATTGAGTCTCTTTGGGGTTCAAGTCTGTGACACCTGGAAAGTCTAATACGAAAACTGAGTTTTGGTTTTGTGTCCAGTTCTGGTCATCCTTTTTGACAAGAACACATGGACAATTTTGAAATAGTACAGCGTCGAGCAAGATAGGATTTGAGAAACAGAATCCCTTTAGAGTCAAACGACTCAAATCTGTTTAACAGACAAAAAAAGGGTAAGGTGATATGAAATACAGGTACTTAATATCAAAGGTTTTATAATCTCTATTTAACAAGCTTCTCAAAGCTTGATTCGTCTGATTTCATTTGTATTATTTCTTCAAGAGGTTTAATATAGGTAATGATTTACAGAGAAGTGGTTGCAAACAGTAAGATAGATGTTAATAATTGAGTTTATATTTCTAAAATCCACAATTACCATTATTATTGTCTCCCTGTTCACATAAACTTTGAGGTTTTTTCATCTTTGAAATATCTGTGTGCCTTTCTGCTTCTACCTATCTGTGCTACATACAATCTCAATAGAGCCACTAGTCTCTTCCTATTTGAATGACTTTATTTCCTTTGTATAATTGTTAAAGGTATATAACATTATTTGTGCCTCCTTTTTCACACAGCTTTCTTTTTTATCTTCTAAATATCTATATGCCTTTTTGATTTTACCATAATAATGTATGAGTCTCTAATACCTCTCTCTATTACAGATAGCTTCGATAGAACCCACTCGCCTATTCCTGTTTGAATTTGTATGTATTTCTTTGCTTAAATGTTACAGGAAATTAATTCTATAATTCTTTTGTGCTTTTGAGGATAACATGTCAACTTATTTGCAGGTTTGTCTGTGTGTGTCACTGAATTACTTTGACTAAAGACTTGACTGACATGGCCTCGACTTGACACATTTTTTTATGGTCTTTGACTATGTCATGACTTTTCTTCCTGTCATGTGACTATACTAACGCTGG
>JAUUEE010353774.1:0-12169 GCA_032361485.1 Panulirus cygnus | reverse complement strand
TGGTACTATACATGCATTACACCAATCCTCAGGCACCCCACCATGATCCATACAAACATTGGAAATCTTTATCAACCAATCAACAACACAGTCACTCCCTTTCTTAATAAATTCAACTGCAATACCATCAGCTCCATTTCATTTCAGCACCATTAGATTTGACCAGGTTTCTTCTTCTCCACTCTGAGATGTTGCACACCATGAATTAAGAAAGAAAATGTGTTCAGTACAAGAAAGAGAATGTGTTTCAGTGTGAGAAGGGAAGGAAAGATGAGTTGATGTGTGCGGAGTGGAATCATCAGCATACGAGCGAATAGGGCAAAAAATTGAATAGAGAACGTCATTTATGGAGAGGAGAAAGAGATTAGGTGAAAAGACAGAGCTCTGAGGAACACCGCTAGTGATAGAATAAGTAAGGGAAGTCGCTCCACAACTAATTATTATCGGAATGGAACGAGTAGAGAGGAAGTCATGCATTAGGGAACGGAGAGAAGCAGAATAGCCAATGGAAGGGAGTTTAGGAAGACAAAGACTGATACCACGGCATGTCATATGCTTTGGAGATGCCGAGGGTTGCCACGACAGAGTCGTCAAAATATTTCCTCTGAAGAAGGAGGACCAGCGGCAAGTGACATAGGAAAGATAGTCAGATAATCAGCAGACACTGCACAATGAGAGCCATAATGGTGATCTGGAAGAAGAGAATAGATTTCTAAGTGTTTGAGAAAGTAAGAGTTAAGGAGAGATTCAGAAACTATGAAAACAGGAGTGAGAACAATGGGGCGATAGTTCGAGGGATTAGAGAAGTCTCCTTTCTTAGGGATGGGCTGCACCAAGGCGTGCTTCCAAGAAGAAGGAAAAATTTTGGTTTTGAGATAGAGACGAGATAAGTAGGCTCAGGACACACTCCCATAGGACTGGAGGAGGTGCGCCATGCGGGTCATGCACCTTGTCCATTTGATGCTGGGAGAGTACTGGGAAGAACCTGCGTGAGGGATGTATAGGGAAAGGCATGAGCTCAGTGGGAGGTTACGGGGAATGAAGACTAGACGAGGAATCGTCCAGAGTGTAATGAAAGGATAATAAGTAACAAAAAGGGCGGGTTCATCAGTTGCAGAGTTGGCTGTAAATATGAGGAGGAGAGATTGAATTACAGAAATTATGGGAGGGGCTTTTGGATAAGGACCAGAGCAATTTATCAGTAAAAGTCAAATTAGCACACTTTCTTTAAAAAGAGCATCCTTTATAAAGTCAATACACCTTCAAAGAAAGAAAGTGTGCTAATTTGACTTTTTCTTTTAGTTCTATCCATTCTCAAAAACACTGCACACTCTCCAGTCGGTCCATTGCAGTAGTTGTTGATGGAGCGACTTCACTTATCCTGTCACCCGTGGCGTCCCTCAGGGTTCTGCTCTATCGCTTACTCCCTTTTTTATGATTAATCATCTTCGTGCAACTATAATCTTATTTACTATTACGCTAATGATTCTCCTCTACATACTGCAACTCACTTTCTCTTCCTTCCTATCTCCAGTACTCGTACATTTCATCCCAGTGAACATATCTCCTCTTTTAATCCGGACAGGTGCAGCATCTCAATATGGTAAATCATTAACCTTGTTCAGTTCAAGAGTAGTGAAATGCAGTTCCTAAGTATATCTCGTTTTAAATGTCACTTGTTCCCTTCTGTTCAATTTCAAAACACCAGAACTTATCCCTGCCACAAACATGAACATGTTGCCATAACAAAATCCTCCACTCTGTCCTAGAAACTCCTAGTAATCAACATTACAAAGTCTGCTTTCCAAAAGCTGGGAGTGCTGTACTGGTGCCGTAATCTGTTTTTCTTTGTTCATATAGTTATTTCTTGTTTTTTTCCTTGTGTATGTGTCTGTCTGTTCGTGTGAGTGAACAGCTGTATCATATCTGTAGGTATTTTCGTCCCATTATGAAGTATTGCTCGCATGGTTCTTTTCTTTCTTTTTATGTTGAAGGCTCCTGTCACAGACAAAAGTCCACATCAAGGACGGGCCCAAATTGAAATATAGAGAATTGAGAAAGGGGGAAAAACAGACAGGGAAAGTATTTACAGGATCTCATTGTAAATGACTGTCTAATGGTCACAGCAAATAAGCAACTAAATGGAGAATGGAACCTGATAGAACAACCAGGTGAAAAGTAAATCTTAACCATTTTATTTTTACGTTAGCTGAGGCTCTAATCAAGGCCATCTCCTAATGCTATATATGTATACCCCAGCATGAGCTAGGTACTCATTTTATCGACCTACCCACATGGATGGATGGATGAACAGCTGGGTTGACTGTGGACCAACTGCCGCAACCAGGATTCGAACCTTTTCGCTCAACCCTGGGCAGCCCATGAATGCATCATGGTCAGGAACACTAACCGCTACACCACGGAGGTCCAGAGTCACAACGTTTGATTCAGTTTAGCACCAAACCCCTTGACTGACAATCACAGGTCTACACAAAATACCTGCTCTATGAAGTACTCACAAATGCAAGTCAAGTATACCATTGAGTTTCACATTATTATAATGAGAAAAATATAATAAGCAGCATAACAGAAGGGGAAAATGCAAAAACAAAAAGTAGTGGTTAGTTTCACCCATGAAAACAATAAGAAGTTTCCTACCATGTAACAGCAGGTGATGTTGGTAATGTCTCCAGGTACACTAGTGCTTACAATATAGCACAGAACCACACTTACAATCATTGTAATAAGGAATCATGAAAAAAAGACATTGATACCCATGTGACATCAGTTAAGACCATACAGGTAAGCAAAATCACTGCAATTCCATGGCAGGCAAATGTCAGTAGGTCTTTGCAATGCCATGACAAGCAAATGGATAACTATAGCTAACTGCCTGACATTTTCTTATCTCTGTGTTATAACTGGGTTACTCCAGTTACTCTGACTGTTGTTCCTGTGAAAGAACATCCACCGAGCTCGTGTGTTTCATATTAGCTGAATCCTCATGGATATACCTAACCTTAGGGTCAACAGTGTTAGCCCCCTTACTAAGCAAGTACTTTTATAGATATTCAGAGGGCTCTGTCCATAGGTGAGACATACGATTTAGTTCAGATAATTCATATAAGCTGGGGAAGAGTTAAGCTGTGGCTGGGAATATGTTAATGACAGAGTTAGAAATGGGAGATGAGAAGTAACTGAAGTGAGCTGTGAAGAGCCTGAGAGTGGGATGGAAAAGGGGTTGTGCGGCTTCTAGAATTGAGGTTGACAAAAAGTTGGACAAGGCCGGTTACAATTCACTGAAATACTTGATAACTGGGGGTCTGAAAGGGTAAGAAGAGATGACTGATTATTCTCTTCTCAAAAAAAAGCATAAAATTATTGAAAAAGCTTTACTGTTGTTAATTTCTTGTCTTTACAGACCCTTTAAATCTTTACATTACACTCCTCTTAAAAGTGCATCAAAGGATAGTTCACGAAGCATCCGTCTGACTTATTCTATACTGTGTATATGGTCATTCAAAGGATGGTTAAAAACTTAAAAAAAAAAAAAAATGAATAAAAATTTTCCTATAAATCTAAAGCTATATGCCATCTTTTCTGTAAAAAGCATTATGAAAATTCCAGTTCTCACTCTTTGCCCATATTATCCAATGGAGCTTCCACAATAATTTGGTTGTAAAAATGGTCAATGAGATATATTAATATCATCTTTTGCTAAAACTAAAAATTCCAATAATGCTCAGATAAAATCTTATAAGTGGAAACCAACAATAGTATAGTAAGATTATGCAGATCACTATTGCCACAGATCAAAAAAGAACAGTTTCTGCTGAAGAGTCACTTTCCGTGGATTCATGATTAGTTCCTACTTCAGAAGAATAAGCTCGAAGCACAGAATATCTAACTTGTGGGAAGGGGTCCTTCTTCATCTCAAGCACCATTTCTTCCATAATCTCAAGAATATTGGAACTAGGTGCTTCCCCATCTGAAAAATGTAATCATGAATCAAAATTCAATATTTCTTACATCCTCACATTTCCCAACGGAATGCATCTCTATGAGGTCTATAAACATCCATCTCTATCCAACTCTTTTTCATTACACTCTTTCCTTTAAGTTCTTTGTCTCCCCTTTCCCTATCAAGTCTTCTTAATCAATTATCTTTTCTTTTCAAAATCCTCACCTAATCAATCCAAAATAACCCAAGTGATACTTCATCAAAATTATCTGCTTTCATCATCTAAATCTACATTCCTTATTCTGATGACTCAAAACTCCACAGCAAATGTTCAAGGAGATTCGTTTTAACACCTGTTGCGTAGTACAGTTTACCAGCCATTCCCTAACACAGTAACTCATGATTTTCACTGCTGCTGAATGGGAAAAGTGTATCCAATTTCCTGTTATTTGCATTTATTCATCATTATTCTGGTTCATATCAGCTAGCAGTCTTGGGCATGAGAAGAGCAGTTGTTCACCCAAAATGGTACCAAGGTGAGCATTATGTTTGCCTGTAGTTTAGATTTATATTTGTAAACAATGCCTCAAATATATAAATGGGAAATTAATTCCCCTTGGCATTTCATTTCACTTTGTGTCAGTGATAACAACAGACATTATCCTTATTTACCAAAAAGTCTAAATTCTGAAAAATTCCTCCCACCAAAAAATCTACATTCTAAAAATCTGTCCTCTTTAGTGCAGGGTCCCATTAGCCATGAGATATCTTGGAACTGTAGGAGTTAGTGGAGTTAATATTTCTCACCCCTTGTTAACCACCACTTAGGTGGTACAGAAGTGGCTTAACCTGTGTCTACCATCTGACCAATCAACAACCTCCACTCAACGATGATGTCAATAACCTGGTCATCAGTAAAGATTACCTCAATATTGATACAGAGAACTGTTTTCCGAAAGAGAGGGGATGGAAGGGTGGAAAACACAACTGGGGAAATGCCATCAGAACACAGTCCAAGAGAGAGATGTTTTTATACTTCAAAACGTATATTCCTCTCCAGATTTGGTTTGTCCCATGAGCCACGAGAGCATACTAACATGAAGGAGAGTTAGACAAGAACTTCTCATTGGGAAAAAAAATAAAATATTGCCATCATTAGCAAACTGAAGTTCTACTTCCCTGACAGTGGCAACCCCACACCAGATCAGACCTCAAAACCTAAAGGACAAAATGGGAATAAAAAAAAGGACAACTAAAACACATGGGAAGGAACAGAAATTTGGTTTAGTAAGGGTGAGGAGAGAGAAACAACGAGATTCGTGTTAGCTGCCTGCCGTTCACTTTTATAATTTTCAGTATTATCATACATGTGCCACTTAAAAATTTCAAGAAAACCAAAGATCTCCATGTTAATGAGGTCTTCTCTGTCACGTAAGGGGATTAATCTGTTACACATTGAAAGAGATCGAGGCGATACTTTTTGTAGGATTATTCCACTACTACTCCTTGAACCTCAAAGAGGAATTCTACTTCAACACAGTCTGGAGGTAGGGGGAAGATTTTCAGCCAAAGTGGACACCATGAATGAGATGGAGGTCATGTCCAGAAGAAACATATAACAGTGAGCTTGGTACCAAATGTATGCCAAAGAAATGAACTTAAATGTGAATAAATGGAAGAAGTGGGTGGGAGACAACCACCAACCAGGGAGGTATTACTGCTTCTCTGAAGAAGGGGGAAGCTCCTTCGATGGAAAAAGGATCATCTTAGTAGAAGGAAACAAAGGATACATGTCGAAGTAGCTTTCTCAAAATGGGCTGAGGTAACCAATGGTGTGCTGCAGGCTCTTTCTTGGGATAACTGCTCTTTTTGATCTATGTAAATGACTTACCAGAAGGATTGAAAACTCCTGCCTGAACATGTATGCAGATGATGCCAAGGTCATGAGGTAAGTGAGGAGGATCGCATCAACATACAAGGGGTCACATACAAACCCCAAAGTTGGTCTGATATATAGTTAGTGAATTTAACGTGAGTACTGGTAAATGTAATGACAAAAACAGGCCACAACATGAATATCATCAAGCAGGAAATAAGGTGCAGGAATACGTGTGTGTTAGGGTGCTGGGAGTTGATATCTTCTTAAACTGTCGCCAGAATCTCACCTTAGGAGAACAGTAAAGAAGACAACTGCATGTTAGCAAATATCAGAAATGCATTCTACTGTATGGATAAGGAGATAATTAGCAAGCTATTAACAATCTACATTAGGCCAAAACTGGAATGTGCTTTTCTTAGTTTGGTCATCCCATTCAAAGAAGCATAAAGAACTACCAGAGAAGGTTGAGAGGATGGCAAAAAAGATGGGACCAGAATTAAGAGAACCACTGTGTCTACATTACTTTATTTACTTTTCACAAAGATCAGATAAGAAGATTACCAGGTAGTAAGGGCCAGATGTACCTATTTGAGTATCATATTTGTGCAAATCTGTAATATAAAGGAACCAAATCCTACTTCTCCCATTTATTCTAAAGTCTACAGTGCAACTTTATTATGGCTGGCAACACACCTCTAATTTTCCACCTATGATTCAGTGTATTTAGGCATCCTTATATAAAATACCATTTTCTAGAAATGTAACCATCACATTATATCATTATAATATAAGGGTCCACTGTAGTGGTCTTTAGCATAAGGGTGGTGGACGGATGGAATAGTCTAAGAAAGGAGATGGTGAATGCCGACAGCTTACAGAGATTTAATGGTGGTGCTGAAAGTAGAAGAGAGGAAGCACAGGAATGTAGAACTCTCTTGCAGTAATAGACAAATGGGTAATTACACTCACTCGGCCATCTGTAAAAATTTGTGTATGACTGCGCTGAAACAAATTCTGTGTGCTTCACAGACCTTTTGCAATTTTGTAATATGATGACCTTTATCAGCTTCCAAGAATTTATCTACCAGAACCTAGAGAAGCATATTACATCTATGACTCTCACCTACAGAGAAATTTCATTCCATGGTTCAAAATTTCTGTCAGAGCGTTGTCAGACAGAGTGAATCCCCAGGGCCATCAATGGTTTTATGTCCCTCTCCAGTGGAGTCCCTCAGAAAAAAAAATTCAGACACCAGTGCTTGGTGCCCTCCAGTGCATCATCCTCAGGAACTAAACTACTTCCATCACCTAGTCAACTTACTGGCAATGCACATCAACCTTGCCTCCGACTGTGTCCCAAATCCCCCTGTCTTACTAGGCCTCAAACCCTCCTGGGATGTGCAATCAACTAGGCTTCATGGTGTCACTTTAGAAAGCAGATTAAGCTGAAATGAATATGTCCGTATCATCACCATGCCTTCCAGCCACTCTCTCTACGTTCTTGATGAAAAATAATTTGTTTTCACACCATGTAACCACCTATCAACTAGCTTCTGGTCATTTTAGTGGTTTGGCCTACACTGTGAGATATTCTGCAGGACTCTCATCTTATATAGGGCCAAATCTGAGAACATGGTGTTTCAAGAAACCTCCTGAGACCACAGCTTTGCTATTTAGATGTGAATAACTTACCTATATGGTTAACTTTTACTTCATAAGGGAGGACATCCAGAGGATGGTATTTCAGACTAAACTCAAATACTGATGCATTTTTGTCAACCTCCTGAAAAAAGAAAAAAATCCTCTAAAAATAACACAGAATATGTATATGAGGTGACTTTCATAATAAATCAGCATGTAATGAGAAAGCTAGTTTACAGCACAATAAAATCAAACCATTTTTGGAAGTCTGAACAACACAACTAAATCAATGAATCATCATATCTTACTTCTTCTTTTCCACTATCATCAAATCCATTTACAATACTGCCACGTGGATAGATGGATACACTTCTCAATCCATTTACACAATACCTCAACCACTTTTCAGCATGTAGAAATGAAACATGAACTTCCATGCTAACATAAGTGTTTCTTAATTTTTCAACTTGTTTGATGGTTGCTTTGTCAAGTGATAAAAAAGCCTTCATCCATATCACCTCCATGCAAAAAATGCTTCCACTCCACATCTTACTATCTACCGCACTAATGCATGCCTGTATGCACTTGATCCAGCCCATGGAAATGGATATGGAGTGAATGATAGGAGGCAGATCGAGTGCATATAGTACAATTTTGAAAATCAGCCATCTTAACAAGTGCAAAACATATTTTAAAAGCTAAGAACTATGCAACTTTACAGGCAAGTGCATACTGAACTATGCAAACATAGATGCAGAGAATGAAAAAATTATTCATATTATTTATCCTACTTGATCGCTGTCTCCTGCATTAGCGAGGTAGCGCCAGGAAACAAAGAAAGATCCATCCACACACATATATACATACATGCACAATACATACATACATACATACATACCAACATACATATATATACATACATATACATACACATGCATATACACATATACACATGTACATATTCATACTTGCTTGCCTCCACCCATTCCTGATGCCATCCCGCCCCGATGGGAAAACAGCAAGCACTGTTCACTTAATAGCATCGCATTTTACCATGTTTTAAAATCTACATTTTCACCAGACTGACAATAAAAAGAAGTAAATTGAAATATTTTTATCATAAAGTAACATCCTTACCTCCTTTACTTCAACTAAAAAGGTGATAAAGGTGCAGCCAACATTGCAATATACGTGCATGTTCGTCAGGATTTCTGTTTTCTGCCAAATAAGCCAGCTACTGTTAGAAATTTTCTTGTTTTTATTTCTTTTCCATCATTGTGAGGATGAAGTGTATAAGTACACAACCTCAATACTCCTACTCCTACTAATGTGCAAGTCAACTGCAAAGAGTGGGAAAGGGGGCTTGACATCCTACCCTCCTACATTACCAATTTCTAAACATAAGAGCAGGGAGCAAAGCAAGGATTTTTCATTAAAGGCTCAGTCATCTATTTCTGGTGCTTCCTTTCTAAGGCCTGATGAGGAAAACTGGTATAAGAAACTAAAAATAATAAGTTTTCTTTTTTATACCTACACTGCCTTTGATCACTAAGTAAAACGGCAATAAAAACAAGCAAACAACTGTCTCATTTGCACACATCCATTCAGAAACCAGAACCAAGCCAGGTTTTCCCATGGTTTTATCTTGATAGCTTCATATGCTCTGGTTTAGCCTAATGACTGCACATCACCCCCTATACAAAAAAGAGATCCACTCCATTCTATCTACAGAATGCCTCTCACCCTCCTGAATGGTCTAGCCTTGATACCCTATAGGCAAGAATTCTTCACTCCATCCTACCATCTCTTTCTAGGTCTCCCTCTCTTCCTAGTTTCTCCCACTTCTAACATACAAGATCCCTTTAGTCAGTCTTTCTTTACTCATCTTCTTGACCAAAACATTTCAGCCCTCTAATTTAACTGCGCTTACTACCACCTCTGAGTTACAATCGCCCAAGCAATCAACACCACATTGTCCTCAGGTATTTCAATTACCTTCTTTTCTTTTGCACTAAAACCCCAAGCCTCACCTGCATGCAGTACTTTCAGGGCAACTACAACTTCAAACATACTCATCTATGTTCTTCGGACAATGACCTGTTATTTAGTACACTTTCTACTGCATGCAAGATCTTAGCCCCCTCTTCCAGCCTATGCCTCACTTCAGCCCCCATGGTTCCATCGGCTGCCCCTTACACCCAAAGCACTTCACATCGTTCCCATTTATCCCTTTCATTATCCACTTCCTTAGAAATTCCCCTACGTAGGAAGGAAAATCAAATTCTTTACCTTGCAGAATGAGTCTAAGCAGCTCATCCCCAATTCAATCTCTGTATGTGTTCCTGCAAACCTGAGAGTAAATCAAGAAACCATCAATCAAAAGTGTTTTCCCCATAAGTCTAATGTTATAAATCAAGGATGTATTACTGGGTGGCAATTTTAAGTGAATCATAATCATAGTAAAGTAAATATTGAAGACATAATAGCTAAACAAACTGATAAATAACATATAAAAAAGTATTAACAGATGACCATTAAACATATGGTAACTAGAGAGATCAGTAAAGAACATATAAAAATGTTTGCACTAACCACTCACGAAACCTAGTAGAATGTAGTGTGTGTGAGGTTAAACAGTCTATTTCTATCGTCTTCAAGACTGTGTCTCTACCCTTCATATTTCTGACAACACTACCTGGGCTCACAATTTCAAAACTTCATTTCATTTCACCAGAGTTAATAATAATTGTTTTCAAAGCTGAGGGAGGTAGTCCAAGCATGAAGCAAATGTACACTAAATGGTCCCCATATATGTGATACTTTACCAAACCTATTCATGTTTTCAAAATACTAGAGGACCCCCCTATAATGACACTTTATAGAACCCAGTTCTGCAATACGAAAGAAGCACTTGAAATTCAGGGTTCAAACTCCCAAAATGACATTAATGCCTTGCAACAGTAACACAAGAAAAAAGATTTTCAGTTCTCCATATATAATATTCTTTTCATTTAATAATGAAATATTTCTAACAATGAAATATTTCCGTGTTGATGAGGGTTAGAGAACTCTAGCAGAGTTTCGAATCACTTACTGAACATGTAATTCTTCAAGAAAGACAAGGGTATTTCAGGCCAATCTGTAGTGAACTAAGTAGAAGGTCGAATGTTATGTAAATAGCCAACTTTTAACTTAGTCCAGTCTTTTGCCTGTAGAAGGTTTGAGAAAAAAGCTACGTATGTAAAATCCAGAATCTAGGACTTAGGGTAAATCTTATTCAAACATGGGGTCTAAAAAAGAAAACCTGAGGTAAAAACCAAGGCATATAGCATGGCTAAAGGCACCTCTAGCATAAAGGTGTTGTCCCATTAGGTACTACCAGAGTTACCAAATCCTAGAAAAACTACATAATACAAAATTGACCAAAGACAATGACAGCAACACTCTGGAAAATTTTTTTCATACTCGATAGGCCGTTTCCCGCATTAGTAAGGTAGCGCCAGGAACATATGAAGAAAGACACATTGGCTCACATCCATTCTCTAGTCGTCATTTGTAATGTAACGAAACCACAGCTCCTATCCACATCCAGGCCCCACAGACCTTTCCACGGGTTACCCCGGATGTTTCACATACCCTAGTTCAGTCCACTGACAGAATGTCGTCCTCAGCATACCACATCATTCCATATCACTCTATTCTGTGCATGCCTTTCACCCTCCTGTATGTTCAGGCCTTGATTGCTCAAAATCTTTTACACTTCATCCTTCCATCTCCAATTTGGTCTCCCGGTTCTCCTTGTTCCATCCACTTCTGATACATATATCCTCGTTGTCAACCTTTACTCACTCATTCTTTCCATTTGTCTAAGCAATTTCTACACACCCTATTCAGCTCTCTGGAAATACAATCCATAAAAGTAATACAAAAACAACACAACACTTACTACAAAATAATCAATACCTACATACCTTCCACTAACACCTTCCCTCCCAGATACTCTATCCAACTGCAGAACCTAACCAACAGGCCCAACACCAATCCATGTGAGATTTCAGCTGCAGAACCTAACCAACAGGTCCTACAGCTGCAAAACCTAACCAACAGGTCCAAAACCAATCTACGAGGAGATTTCAACTGCAGAACCTGATCAACAGGCCAAACACCAATCTATGAGATTTCGACAGCAGAACCTAACCAACAAGCCCAACGCCAATCTATGAGGAGGTTTTAACTGAAGAACCTGACCAATGGGTCCAACACCTATCTATGTAAGGATTTCAACTGCAAAACCTGACCAACAGGCCCTGGGGATGGGGAAAAGAATACTGCCAACGTATTTCCTGCATGTCACAGAAAGCGAATAAGAGTAGGTGGGAGCAGGGGATGGAAATCCTCATTTCTTGAATTATTTTCCAAAATAAAGAACTGAGCAAGGAGCCAAACGAGGACTTTTTTTCCTCTAAGGCTTAGTCATCTGTTCTTGGTATTACTTTACTTACATGGAAAATGACCTTTTTTTGTCTGGCGCTACCTCGCTGACGCAGGGTGTGGAGATTCTGTTTCATGTGGGGTGGGGTGGCGCTGGGAATGGATGGAGGCGAGCAAGTATGAATATGTACATGTGTATATGCATGTGTATGTGTATGTGTGTATATATGTATATGTTGGTATGTATATATATATGT
>JAUUEE010342710.1:0-12196 GCA_032361485.1 Panulirus cygnus | reverse complement strand
CTCCTGCACGACCCTCCCCTCCCCAGACCCCGTAATACGGTTACTGTGGCCTACCTAGTCCATGTCCACCACAGGCCACCACAGCTAGCCGCAGCGGTCTGTGCCGTACATACTATAGACTAGAAACATACGGTTTTCTGTGAAGTTATCCTCCCGAAACATACTCTTCGAACTGTGCTCTTTAGCCATACTAAACAGTTATATTAAGTTTCGAGAAATCCGTAAACTGACGTACGGGAGATATTAATTCTGGTCACGCAAGTGGATAAAGAGACAAACGGACGGCCACGTCAACGCTCCATTGTGTTTTGCTTCTCTTAATTTTCTTCGTTTTTCCTTATTTCTCTTAGCTTCTCACTTCCTCCTTCTCAATCTATTCTCCATCTTTTCTTATCTTCATTTTCTTCTTTTCCCCGTTCGATAATTTCATTGCATGCGTCAGTTTACTTTCTTAACCCCTTCCTTTCTCTCTCTCTCTCTCTCTCTCTTTCTCTCTCTCTCTGATCTACTTTAATCTTCACACAGTATATCTTCTTTTCCGCCTTTTCCTTCATCTTTCCTTCACCCTCGGCCTCCTGTTGCTTAGCATCCTCTCCTTCTTCCTCTTGACCCTTTCGCTGCTCTCACAAGGTAGTGGCATTGAGCGACCCGACCAAAGGACGACCAAACTAGCCGGTTACCGAAAAAGTGAGTCCTCTAACTGGGGGAAGGGGAGGCGGGAAGAGCAACTGACCACATCCGAGCGAACGAACAAGCCGGCGACTGATCGCGTCTGGCGATAATCATCGTTAACTACTCTGGCTGATGCTGGGCTCTTAGTTGGTTACCAGCGATTGTACCTTACAGCGCGAACACACATCCCCTGCCGAAATGACTGAAAGGTTTATAAGAGAGTGAAGGGAAGGGAGAGACAGGAGAAAAACAGGGAAACAGTACGGAAAAATATGTGATGCAGACGAGCGAGGATGACGCTATGAGCGGCAGTAATACACATAACTGTCAAGAAGTCGAACGTAGTCATTGTTCACACCATCAGGTATTCCTGGGTCTTAAGATACCGAGCAATATCATCACGTGGACATCGGTGCCCTCACTGTACAGCGATGGGAGGTATATTCATGTCATCATAAAATGACGATGGGAACAGATCTTTCTATCATCTAGATGTTCTACGATCAATAATTTAGTTTGTTTTGTCATGTCTTCTGGTCCTAGTGTCGGGTCTTTTAGAGTCTGATAAAATTAGATCGAATTTTATTCTGGGTAAAGTGCAATTCTTATATAAATCTACTCATCCGCTTCGCTGCCTCTTTGTCTCTTCCTACATGCCTATATGTCTAGGTTCCTTTAAAGTCGATTTTTTTTATGATTTTCATCGGATGCACAGGCCTTCCTCAGCCGACTGAGCTTTACACCTGTCGTCGTTCAATCCATCCAAACCCCCACACTCCTCCACTGTAAGAAAATGCTACGCTAGTGACGGTGTGATATCTTCTGACCTTCCCCAGTACACCTCACGTGTCATAGTCTTTTCATTCCCTCTACCCAACATGTTGTCTGTCTTTTGCCAAACAGTTTCTCATCCTTCATCCCTTCATTTCACACTCCTACTCTTCATATCATTCAGACTAACAACTTTCATTGCTCTCTCTCTCTTTCTCTTCTCCCACTTGCCACATAGACCAACAAATCCCATTCGTCCCCAGTCCTCTCCTATGCTCTTTCTTTCTCGCGCCACACAGACCGATGCTCTGCATTTCTCAGCACTCACACTCTCTCCCACAATATCGTTGCTCCTATGCCACAGAGTCTACCACACTCAATCCGTTCCCACTGTCTCCGTTAAACTATACCTTCCTTCTTCATGCCACACTCTGAAACTCTATGATCATCCCAGTTTCCTCCACTCCACACACACACACACACACACACACCTCCTAATGCTGAGCAGCCTGACACTCTCTCTCCACTTCTCCCCAGCCTAACTCTTCCGCAGTCTCCCTTCCCCGGCCAATCCACAGATGCGTTTGTCAGCCTTGATGGCAAGGCATAACTCGTTCCCTCGTCCTCAATATTGTGTCGGGAACCCGTGTTGTTTTTGCAGTTTCTGGACCACAGTTTACCAGAGAAACTGCTTTTCCATTTACTATCATCTTTATTTTAACTTACGTTGTGTTGTAAGATAGTGAATATATGCAACACCTTATGTAATTTGTAGCTGATGGTAGATATGGCACCATGTACAATGCTAGAACACAATTAGCTGTCAGGTGCTCAATATGGATTACGGTTTAATATAAGTGAACGTGGTCCTCTACAGTGGCGCTCTTACCATATATATAGTGGTTCAAGAATCATTTTGTGTCTGAAGCTAGAGCTCATTCCAAGTATGTGGGACTGGATCCAAAAGACAAAATCTTGGTAATTGTAGACAAATGTTTTGCTTACCCAAAAGCACACTTCCTGATGACAAAAACTGTGGATGGATTGTATTTGCAACCTAAGTGTAACTATTATTCAACCAAAGGATTAGAATGTTATAGAATTGATCAAATACAAATACTGATAAGATTTAGTGCTACAGTTTCTAACTCTAGTTAATGCAGGAACATCGAGTGAATGATTCAGAAAGGAAAACAAACCAAATGGATGTTTTTGGTTCTTGATAGTTCCTGGGTGGCAGCTATGGGTGGTCAGGTGAGGTTTACTATGTTCACTTGATTTACACAATTGTTTCAGCTTCTTATTATTCCACGTTTTTTTTATCCTCACAGCCGTATATTTCTGTATAGAGATGAATTATATTTACAATCGTTTGATCTTATGGGTTTACAGAGATGAGAAACATTGTCATTTTACATATAAGGAATTAAACTTTAGGACAAGTTAGGGTTTTTAGGAGTACTTAGGTGAAAGTTTCAAAGGTTCAGTGGGTGCCTAGATATATTTCACAAACTTTATTTTTAAGCTCATTTTCTCAGAGGTTAATAGTCACCCCATCTACTACACCTTCACCCCATCCACTACACCATCATCCCATCCACATCACCATCCCCCATCCACTACACCATCATCCCATCCACTATACCATCACCCCATCCACTATACCATCACCCCATCCACTACACCATCACTCCATCCACTACACCATCACCTCATCCACTACACCGTCATCCCGTCCACTAAACCATCACCTCATCCACTACACCATCACCCCACCCACCATTTTCATTCCACCCATTAAATTTTCGTTCCATTTACTGCACTTTATTCCTATTCACCACACCGTACTCCCATACACTACACTATCATCCCATTATCCACATTGGCGTGCCATTCACTACAGCATCATTCCATCCACCACCACTGTGTTGTCCTATGTATTACATTATAGTCCTATTCACCACACCATTGTCCCACCCACCACACCATCATGTCATCCACAAGACAGACGTCCCATCCATCACAACATCGTCCAATCCACTACACCGTCGTCCCATCCACCACACTGTCGTCCCATCCCGTCCCATCCACCACACTATCGTCCCATCTCGTCCCATCCACCGCTCCGTCGTCCTATCCACAACAACGCCGTTCCACCCACTTACAGCGAGGATATCATGTGGATCATCCTGCATATACGAACCAATCTACGTACATTCATGTCATGCGAGAGTAAGAATTCCGCTGGGAACCATATTAGACAAAAAGAGATGACTGTGTTGTCTGAAGGAAAGCTGAGAAGGGAATCGTAAGTAAGTCTGGGAAAACTTTACTTTTCCTGCTTAGTTGTTACTTATATGGATTCAAGAGCAATGGTTTCCACTGAAAATAGCGTAGCTTAGCAAAATGTCATTTTGTGTGAGAACTGCCGGTCTGTGCTGAAGAAGATTCCCTCTAAATGAGCAGCACTTGTAATACAACTTTTGAAAGCTCTATGCAAATGTTCAGCCAAAAAACGAAATTATAAACAAAATGATAAACTCACTGCAGAAAGCCTCACATGAGGGTAGTGAAGGAGACTTACCTTCTTGTGACCCAATCCGTGCGCACCAGTGACGCTCTCTGTGCCGTCACCTGCTCACCAGTGACACACTTCAACCAATTTATCCACATGAATGACGAAGACCAGTTTCACTTTCCTGTACCTCGGGCTTTTGTATGAGCATCTTGCCACTTAACGTCTGGAGTGATGGTATACTTTGCCTAGATCTTAGGTATAAGGTGTAAGACACGGTTCAGAATGTATCTACGAAAAATAAAGTGCTTTTATTTTCCAAACTAAGCAAATATAGAGATATGCTGTGATGGTACGAAGGCCTTGGCTACAGATATCTGACATAACGGAACTTATCTTATCACAGTACTTGTACCGGTACAAGGTGAACTACATCTCAAGTGTGTTAATATTTTTTCATGATTGGTTACCTCTGTTTGTGACCATTATCTTGCTTAAGCAAACCCTTGTTAATTTACCACTTCAAGTAACTTAAAACACACAACGATTCTCATAAGTCCGTTGATACTTCTTATACTAGACGTATTGGGTCTAGATAGTCTTTGTTAAAGGTGGTTTATATTATTCTCATACAGTATTATGTGCAGCTTACGATACCACACATATTAGTTTGAATAATTGATAAGAATGAAATGGGATTTCAGTCGCCCTTGCTGCCTCATCTAACATAAGAAAATGTAGGATAAAACTGACATTAATGAGAGGATCTTCTCTAATATGACATGAATCGCTTCCAACCACACACTCTCTGTCTGGTGTGCCTCCGCCGAGATGCAAAGGAATACCAAGAAATTCACAGAAAGTCACAGAATAGTGTGTTAAAAGTTAGAAGGTAAACAAATAATCGAAAGAAAGAATAACTCGCAAATTGTCATTCATCATGTCTATTCTTAAACGTGCCTATAGTACTACTTACATTCACTCTACTTGGCAAATCGTTCCATATGTTAAGAATCCTGTTGAAGAAAAAGTACTTCACCTCATTAGGGGTAGGTCTTTTGCCCAAGAGTTTGTATCCATTACTAAAATTGAAGTCAGACGAATCAAGTCTTAAGCAACTTGATATATAAAGATTATCAAAACCTTTTATCATTATGAACACTTGTATTAGATCACGTCTTATCCTTTTCTTTTCTTGGTTAAATAGACTCAAGTCGTTTAATTTGCTCTCGCAGGATTTGTTTCTCAATCCGGGAATCATCTTGGTAGCTCGACGCTGCCTGCACTCGCTCCATTCTGTCTATGCCTTTTTCCTGGCAGGGTGACCAAAACTGATCATAATATTCAGGATGGGGAAGAACAAGTGAATTGTAAAGAGTAAGGATGATTGCCCTAGATTTGAACTAGAAGGCCCTGCCCGTGAATCCAATAACTTTGTTTGCTCTTTTCAGTGCTTTTGTGCGCTGCTTACTTGGCCTTAAGCTACCACAGATTATGACCCTCAGGTCTTTTTCCTCATTCAGCTTTTGCAATATATACTATAGCTTGCCTTTTCGTTTATGCAACCGAAAAAAGCAGATTTCCCATCATCTTTTCCCAGCACTAGAGGTACTTTCTCTACTTCCATTGCTTAACGACGCCAAGTGATCGTAGTTTTGGCTGTTTAACCAGCATCCTTCAAAGGGCCTTTATTTCATAATCAGATCAGATGTTATACGTCTGCTAAAGCCGCCAGCATGAAATCTGCACCACACATTCACAGCAGCATTAGTCGTCTTACCTCAGCATCAGTAAAGCAGGTGATCATTAGTAGCCATCTTATTTCAGTATCAGTGAAGCAAGTCGGCAAGTCTTCATCTCTCTCTAAATAAGAAGAAACATCTCACACTTGTATCGTATTGACAAGGTTGGAGAATTTCTTTCAAATCTCCATAAGAAGAAAACATGTTTTGCGTCTCTCGACAGTCTCTCCGAAAACGACGAATTAGTTTCTCCATTATACTTTATTGCTAAATCTCCTATTGTCATATCCCAATTGGGGAGAAAGTTTTCTGTCGTTTTCTGTAGAGTCTGTTCAGTTGTTTATTCTCAACAGCAAGAGATAACATCGTCTGGGTTTCAATTGCCTCAAGTATAAACTCTCAGAACCACATTGTCTTTGCTTGACTTAAAGAGATCTCTACTGGAAAAAAGAAGATTAATATCTTTAAACAATGAAACATCAAGATCAGCAGATATTAATCATGTGTTCAACAACACTTTAAATCAAACTCATTTTGAAAAAACAGTTACTACTGTCTTTGCGAAGAGCAATCTGGTACGTAACCTGTCAAGCTAGTTAAGAAAAAAATAATAAAAACCAAAGATTTTTCTGCAAAAACTAAGGACTTGACAAATATTTCGCGAGGATATGCAACATCTAGAAGATGCCGCAAGATACCACAAGATACTACTTAAATACATCTCAAGATACTACTGCCAGATACCACAAGATACCAAACCAAGATATACTACATCAAGATACCACAAGATACTAGTTGAATATACCACAAGATAATACTGCAATATATTATGAGATACAAATACAAGATGCTACAAGATATTACAGTAGATTACCACA
The DNA here is from genome assembly GCA_032361485.1 of Panulirus cygnus. Classification (NCBI taxonomy): domain Eukaryota; kingdom Metazoa; phylum Arthropoda; class Malacostraca; order Decapoda; family Palinuridae; genus Panulirus; species Panulirus cygnus. The sequence continues at coordinate 5,618 of JAUUEE010342710.1, read as the reverse complement.
AGGTACTACTGCAGAATAAAATAAGATACTGCGACAAGATGGTACAAGATACCACTGCTTGATACAAGATGATACTACAAGATGCTGCAAGATACGACTGCACGATGATACAAGATATTACAGAAAGAATACTACTTCAAGAAACTACAAGATACTATAAGATTACACAAAAAGATGTTATTAGATACTACTGCAAGCTACTACAAGATGCTACAAGAAACTGTTACAAGATGCTTCGAGACACTACTGCAAAACAATGCAAGTTCATACAGCAAGATACCACAAAACACTACTGTAAGATACTGCAAGATACTATTACAAGATGTTGCAAGATACCTCTGCGATACTACAAGATGCCTCAAGACACTACCGAAAAATACCACTGCAAGATACTGCAATAAGATGTTAAGATAACTCTGCGCAATACAAGATACTACTGCAAGATGCCACAAGATACTACCGAAAATACAACAATGTACTAAAGCACGATACTTCAAAAAACTAATGCAAGATACAACAAGGTTTTACTGCAAGAAACCACAAGATACTGCTGCAGGATACCACAATTCACCACTACAAGATACTGCTGAAACATCCTAAAAGAAACTACTGCAAGGTACTACAAGATACTATACGATACTAATGCATGACACTACAAGATGCCACAAAATACTACTGCACGATACTACAAGATACTACTGCAAGATACCACAAGATACTACTTCAAGAAGCCACGAGATGCTACAAGAAAATACAAGATACTACAAGATACTACCACAAAATGCTACTGGACACTACTGCAAGACAATACAAGATATTACAGCAAGATGTCACAAGATACTACAGGAAGATACTGCATGATACTACTACAAGATGCTAGAAGATACTTCTCCACGATACTACAAGATACTATTACAATATACCACTAGATACTACTGCAAGATACTACAAGATACTAATACAAAAAATATAAGATGCTACAAGACACAACTGCAAGATATTACAAGATGCTACTGTAAAATACCACAAGCTACTACTACAAGATACTACAAGATGCTACAAGATACAACTAGAAGTTGCTACAAGATTCTATTGCAAGATACCACAAGATACTACTACAAGACGTCACAAAATACGGGATGCTACAAGATACACAAGCTACTATTACAAGATACAGTGATATAGCATGCAAGACACTGCAAGATGTTACTGTAAGATACAAGATACTACTACAAGATGTTAAAGATACTACTGGAACATATTTCAAGATACTACCGCTCGATACTACAAGATAGTATTTCAAGATGCTCTAAGATACCACGAAATTCGAATGCAAGATAACACAAGTTACTACTGCAAGATACTACAAGGTACTGTGGAAGACACTACAAAATACTACTGCAATATACCTGAAGACACTGATACAAAATGCTCCAATTTACAAATACAACTTTCTACAAGATATTACTACAAGATTCTACAAGATTATTCTGCAAGATACTGCAAAATACCATTACAAGATGATCCAAGATACTGCTACAAGATGCTACAAGACAGTATTGCAAGAATTCACAAGATGCCACCACAAAATGTTTTAAGGTACTAGTGCAAGAAACTGCAAGATACTAGAGCAAGATGCTACACGATACTACAACAGGATACGCAAGTTACTATGAGATACTACAAGATACCACGGGATACTACTAAAGGATGCTGCAAATTACCACTTCACGATGCTAGAAGTACTACTGCAAAATACTATTAAAAGATGCTGCAATACACCATGATGCTACTAAAAGATACTACTGCAAGATGATATAGGATACTGTTGCAAAATACTACAGAATATTGCAAGATAAGACTGTAAGATACCACAAGATGCTATAAGTTACAATACACTATAAGATACAAAACTATACCATGGGATACTACCGCAAAATCCTACAAGTCACTACAAGTTATTATACGATACTACAAGATATCACAGGCACAACTATAAGATGTTACAAGATACCTCAAGATACTAAAAGATACTATTGCAAAAATCGCCGATATCCTCCTACAATATGCTACAAGATGCTACTAAAAGATGCTACAAAAGACTACTGCAAGATACTATAAGATACTACTAAACGATGTCGTAAGACACTACTGCAAGATACCTCAAGCAACTACTACAAGATACTGCGATCTACTACTGCAACGTGCTACAATATACAAATACAAAGTACTACTATATGCTGCAAGATGCTACTACAAGATACTATTACAATATACCAATAAGACACCACAAAATAATGCTTCAAGATAATACAAGATACTGCTACAAGATGTTACAAGATACCACTGCAAGATACTACAAGATGCTCCAAGGTACTACTGCAAGATACCACAAGATACTACCGCGAGATGCCAAAGAATACTACTAAAGGATGCAACAAGATACTTCTGAAAGATACTATAAGATACTGCCTCAAGATTCTACAGGACACCATGCAAGACATTATAGATACTAATGTAAGAGACCACAAGATACTACTTCAAGATACCACAAGATATTACAAGATAACACTAGATACTACATCAACATACTAAAAGATACTACTAGAAGATACTATTTCAAGATAGTAAAAGAGACTACCGCAAGATTCCGCAAGATGCTATAACAACATGCTACAAGATACCACTGGAAGATACTCCAAGATACTACAGGATGCAACAAGATACTACTACAAGCTGCTACTAGATACTATTGCAGAATGCTACAAGATACAACTATGAGATGTTCCAACATACTACTGCAAGATTCCACAAAATACTACTACAAGATACTACTGTAAGATACTACAATATACTTCTGGATGCGACAACAAGATGCTACAAAACAATGATGCAAGATACAACAAGATACTACCGCAATACCACAGGATAATACTCCAAGATTCTACAAGTTCCTATAAGAACTGCAAAATACCACAGGATACAACTACAAGATGCTATTGGATACCATAAGATCCTACAATACACTACAAGATACTGAAAGGTACAACTGCAAAATACTAAAAGATGCTAGTAGAAGAAGCCACAAGATACTAAAAAATCCTACAAGGTACTTCAAGATACCACAAGACACTACAAAACTCCAGAAGATACTGCTACATGATATGACCACAATATACCACAAGACGCTATAAGATACTAGAACAAGACGCTACAAGATACTGCTACAAGATTACAAGATGCTATAAGATGCGACTGCAAGATATTGTAAGATACAGTTACAAAATACAGTAAGATACAACTACGGGAAACTATAAGATAGAACTACGGGAAACTATAAGAAACTACAAAAAACATTAGATACAACTACAAGATGCTGTAAGTTACAACTACAAGAAACTATCAGAAACGACTACAAGATACTATAAGATACTACTACAGGATACTGTAAGATACTACTACAAGATACTGTGAGATACAACTTCAAGATGCTGTGAGATATTGCTACAAGATACTGTAAGGTACTACTAAAAGATAATGAAAGATACTACTAAAAGACACTGTAAGACACAACTACAAGAAACTATAAGAAACAACTACAAGTTACTATAAGATACTACTACAGGATACTGTAAGATATTACTACAAGATACTGTAATATATTACTACAAGATACTGAAAGATACTACAACAAGATACTGTGAAATCCCACTGCAAGATACTGTGAAATATTACTACATGATATTGTAAAACACTACTGCAAGATATTGTAAGATACTACTACAAGGTACTGTAAGATACTGCTACAGGATACTGTAAGATAATACGACAAGATACTGTAAGATACTACAAGATACTGTGAGATACTGTTACAAGATACTGTAAGGTAATATGACATGATACCGCAAGATACTACTACAAGATACTGTAAGATGCAACTACAAGGTACTGTAAGATATTACTACAAGATGTTGTAAGATACTACTACAAGATACTGGAAGATAATACTACAAGATACTGTAAAATACTACGAAAAAATAGTGAGATACTAATACAAAATACTGTAGGATAATAATACAATATACTATAAGATACTGTCACAAGATACAGTAAGATACTGCTACAAGATATTGCAAGATACTACCTCAAGATACTGTTAAATACTACCACAAGATAGAGTAAGATACTACCACAAGATACTGTAAGATACTTCTACAAGATACTGCAAGATGATAACACAAGATACTGTGAGATACTACAAGATACTGTAAGGTACTACGAAAATGTACAGTAAGATATTACGACAAGATACTGTAAAATACAACTACAAGATTCTGTAATGTACTATGACAAGATACTGTAAGATACTATTACAAGATACTGTAAGGTACTATGACAAGATACTGTAAGATACTACTACAAGATACTGTAAGATACTACTACAAGATTCTGTAAGATGCTACTACAAAATACTGTAATATACAACTACAAGATACTGTAAGATACCACTACAAGACACTGTAAGATACAACTACAAGATACTGTAAGATACTACTACAAGATACTGTAAGATACTACTACAAGATACTGGAAGATGCTAGCACAAGATACTGGAAGATATTACCAAAAGATGCAGTAAGATACTATTACAAGGTACTGTAAGATATTATGTCAAGAAATTCTGATATACTACTGCAAGATATTGTAAGGTACTATGACCACATAGTGCAAGATACTACTACAAGATACTCTAAGATCCAACCACTACAAGATACTGTAAGATACTACTACAAGATACTGAAAGATATTATTACAAGATACTGTAAGATACTACTACAAGATACTGCAAGCTACTACTGCAAGATACTGTAAGATACTACTACAAGATACTGTAAGAAACTACTACAAGATACTGTAAGATAATGCTACAAGATACTGTAAGATACTACTACAAGATACGGTAAGATACTGCTACAAGATACTGTAAGCTAATACTAGAAGATATTGTAAGATGCTACCACAAGATACTGTAAGATACTGCTACTAGATACCATAAGACACTACCATATGATAATGTACGATACTTCTACAAGGTACTGTAAGATAGTAAGACAAGATACTGTGAGATACTACTAAACGATACTGTAATGTACTACAAGATACTGTAAGATATTACCATAAGATACTTTAAGATACTACTACAAGATACTCTAAGATACTGCTACAAGAAACGGCATGATACTACTACAAGATACTGCAAAATACTAAGAGAAGATACTGTATGATACTACCACAAGATATTGTAAGATACTACTATAAGATACTGTAAGTTACTACGACAAGATACTGTAAGATACTACTACAAGATACTGTAAGATACTACGACAAGATACTGTAAGATACTACGACAAGATACTGTAAGTTGCTACTACAAGATACTGTAAGATAATACTACAAGATAATGTAAGATTCAACGACAAGATACAGTAAGATAATACAACAAGATAATGTAAGGTACTACGACAAGATACTCTAAGATACAACATAAGAACATAAGAAGTGAGGACACTGCAAGAGGCCTATTGGCCCATGCTAGGCAGGTCCTGAGTCTGTCCACC
>JAUUEE010331650.1:0-12266 GCA_032361485.1 Panulirus cygnus | reverse complement strand
TTTGTAGGTGAAGCAAAGGTCAGTAGGGAGGTGAAATGAGGAGAACTGAGTCAATTTGAAAGACTCCAAAGTTGGTCTTATACATGGTTGATCAAATTTAGCCCGAGTGAACGTAGAATAATGGGGATGGGACACAGTGAAAGAAGTTGTAGAAATCTTTTTTGTGAGTGGCACATGGGTTTTCACATCCTGCCAATCCTGTCGGTAAAGTCCCGTACTGGGAGAACAGTGAAGAAGAAACTCTGTCTCGTGGTAAATAGATTATTAGAATAACAATCAAGTACATGGATAAGCAAGTATTCCGCAATCCTACAGGAGGCCAAAGCAAGAACATGTTTCTCAAGTGTGGTCACTTCACGTAAGGAAGCACTAAGGTCTAGGGTGAGACTGTGTACAAGTGAAGACAGAAATTTGTTCAGGATTTACAGCAGCGTGTTTGATGCGTCGCTGGGTTTGTGTTGTTATGAGTCTCCTAGGCTGATGGTGTGTGACTGGTGGAGTTAATCAGTGAGAAGGTGACGGGTCACTGGGCTCAGTGCAGTCGGAGGGTCTTACTTTTGGGGTGATGCAGTAATGCTGGAATCACAATCTAAATCATACGGGGAGACTAGCATGAGGAGCTAGGTAATAAAGAGGAGGATGTCTTTGCGAGTCAGGTAGCAGGAGGGAGGTCAGGTAGCTGCTGCAGTAAGCACCAAGATGAGTGGCACGAGTAGTGATTTTTTCAGTCCTCGACCCCAGCCAAGTACCTTAGAAGCAGAAGACTCAGAACGGCAGTTTACAGAGCAAACCAATCAGATATTCCTCATGCATATCTGTTTCGCCTGTTGACCTCACGAGGTGACTACATTCTGTCTCTCACAAACGCCTCGATCTTGAATTTAGCGGGATAATAACAGATAATTCTATTACCTAAGTATTACCATACGATACTGATCTCCATCGAATTCCCATTCTAATTTCATTGCTCATGGCATTCTGAAAATTCTGTTGTTCAGAAGCATAGTATAAAACAATGCTCTGAGGCTGAAAAAAAGAGCTGTCCTATCTTTCTCATCTCATAAGGAACAACTTGGTAAAATTATTCTATACACTCCAACCGCAAGTGAGGAGAGGGTAGGACGAGATACAATGCGGAAGATCATTGTTAAGACAATAAATGAGAAAAGACGAAATATTTGTACTTTGAGAATTTTTTTTTGTATGGCCAGCCTTCCTTACAGACTGACTTTTACTTTAGATACTTTGAATAATGTCTGAGATTTCTGAGCCTTCTTGTTAGCCTTCATGTATGAAAGACTTCATGTGAGTTTAGAATTAGTCTTAAAAGAAGACCCTATCAGCCGTGGGACGTAGGGTTCACACACAAATCCACTGTTATACTATGTCAGGCGGATTAGCCAGGTCTTCAGTGGATATTATGTTTCCACGCGACAGTTTGTATTATAAATACAAAGTAAAAGGCTCTAAGATATATTTTGTTAATCTAATATTCTTTTTTTTCTCTCTCTTTTTCTCCCTCTTCTCTCTTTTTCTCCCGAAGGACGATAAGAATTACCGAACGCGCGGGTTCAGTGACAGAGGCCAGGGAACCAGCGCTGGTGAACGCTGAAGAAAATACTTCTGTTGGTGAGGCTAAGGATCTGCCATCCCTTTGAGGAACGAGGTAAACAACATAGCAGTGATGACCTCAAAATATTTTTTTTCTCTCTCAGTTAAAAACGGGGGAAAAATGGAATCAGCGTTTCTCAAATCCTGTCCTCGTATTAAGTTGATATATTCAACACACTTTTTTAGTCTGTAATATTAGTGTGTTCATTTGCATTTGGGGAAAGCGAGTGTCTCCAGCCTAACAGGCGGTTAATACATATGCCAAGTGCAGGTTCAGTGTGACGATATGAACGTAATCATCCACAGTATATTGAACGACTGGTCATCATTCATTCTTCACACTTTCCGCACACAGTGCTTCCACTGTTCGCTTTGAACACTCTTCCTCCGACAGGGTCATGTTGCTATGTTGAAGCAAACAAAGACACACGGACACACGAGCCTCCGTAAAGCAGCGTTTAACAACGCGACCCTTAAATCTAACGTACTTGGATTCGAGCCCCGGACAGGGCAGTCAATTAACGGCCAAGCCATCTATATGCCTTTCTCCTTTAGGGCTGGTCCAAGAAAGAGCATCTACCGTCAGCTGGGGTGGTTAAAAGTGAGTATATAAGATTAATATAAGGTGTATGTACAAGGATAAAGACCATGGAAACACAGGCGTAAATCTCCCCATATCACACAAATAGTAAATACAAATATCGGTCTCAAATAGTAATCAAAACGTAATCATACAGGTGCAGATGTATATACAAACAAGCACACACACACACACACACACACACACACACACGCACACAGACTGCCGCTGAATTCTATTCTCTTCTTGATCTATGTAAATAACCTGCCATAAGGAATGGAACTGAATTTGAATATGTTTGCAGATGATGTAAAGGTCATATGGTAAGTGAAGAGCGTGGAGGGTTGCACCACCTTACAGAGGAAACTTGACAGACTCTAAAGTTGGTGTAATATACGGTTAATGAAATTCAACCCGAATAGATATAAAGTCATGAGGACTGGTCACAGCGAAAAATGTCCTGTATCGTGGCCTACATTCCGGCCTCTATCCTGGTTGGTTATTATCAAACAGGATATAAGCTTCAAGACTATGTGTGTGAGAAAGACTTGGGTCCCGAACCTGTCGCCAAAGTCTCATCTTTAGAGGATAGTTAAGGAGACCAAATGTGTGACGGCAAATATTGGATCTCCATTTAATTTCACAGATAACGAGATATTCAGCAAGCTATCCACATCCTACACAAGACCAAAACCAGAATTTGCTTCTTAAGTTTTGTCACTAAACGAAAAAAAAAGCACAAAGAGCTAACAGAAAAGATCCAGAGGAGAGCAACAAAGATGGTACGAGAATTAAGAGAGATATGTCATAGGGAAAGGCTACAGACTTTGAATTTGCCCACTTTGGAAGGGAGAGGAATGAAGGGCGACCTTTTCAAAACCTTTAGGTTTTTAAAACAGATGCTTCAAGAGATGTAGGGATAGAATCTCCAAAGAACATAATATGAAAGTAAGCAAGAAACTTGCTAAAAAAGATATGAAGTACTTTTATAACACAAGAGTGGAATAAGATGATGAAGACATGGTTAATGCAGACAGCATATTGAAATCTAAAAAGCTGTATGCCAGTAGAGAATGTCCAAGACAGGAGCATAACGAGCGTAAAATTTCCCTCCCCAATGCAGATAGGTAAAAAATAGGTAATTACATAAACACACACTCACACACACACACACACACACACACACACACGCGCGCGCAAACATGGGCCTTTGTGGTATGATGGTTTGCGTTACTGACCATGAGTCCGCACGGGCAGTCAGCCTACACCCAACCCTGGTGTTCATCTTCCCCTTGGTGTTGGCCTATAAATGTGCACGTGGATTAGGTGGTGGTGGTGGTGGTGGTGTGTGTGTGTGTGTGTGCATTTACGGGAGTTAAAAAAAAATGGTACAAACATATAATTGTATGAGACGGGTCAACGCGAGTATAAAACCAACTCCCTGTAACACACAAATTGTGATTACAAATAATAATCACACACACACACGCAAAGTAAAGATGAGAGGTGAAGAGAGAATCTATTCTCTTAATGCCCCAGTGAGGCTTTGCTGCAATGGTCATGACTGAGACAGAAATACCTTGGGCAGGATTAGGTAACAGAGGAAGTTGGTAGCGCGAGGCAGCAGGGCACATTAAATCGCAAGTCTGAGAGGAGCGCCATAGCATGAAAGAAGCGAGTGTCTTAAGGAGGAAGGGAGCAACACAGGTGGAAGGAGATAGTGTCACGGATGGAAGGAAGTGAGTGTCATAGATGAAGGGTAAGGGGTGTCATCGCTGAAGGTAAGGAGGCAGTGTCAATGCTGAAGGGCAGGGCGTGCTCTAGATGAAAGGTGAGGAGTGTCCTAGCTGGAGGGATGGAACTGTCACAGCAGAAAAAAAAAGGACTGCCAATGCTGGAGAGAAGGAAGAGATGTACCAGTGCTGGATGGAGAAAATGTCATTGATGGAGGAAAGGGAATGTCATAACTGAAGGAATGGGAGTGTCATACATGAGGAGAAAACAATGCCATAGCTGAAGGGAAGGGAATACAAACGTATATCTGGAAGGACCCACAAGTGTGACAGAGTAACGCGTGAGACACTGGAATAACGAAGCCCTTGGCTAAGGGAAGATCTGTAACAAGGGAAAAAGTAAGATTTATAGCGACAAAAAGAACGGGAAATGAACGGAGAGGAAGGAAGAAGAGAAGAGAAGCGGTGAGGAGAGAGTGAATGGGGACGGGGTGGAGGGAAAAATTTGTCAGGAAGTTCTTAATATGTGTGTCCTGCAGTTGTGATGCCATGATGTATCGATAGAAAGTCTTGATAAGGTAGTAATTGTCGTGATAAGTGTCATAACAGTCATGATATTTGGGATGCATGGGAAAGAGACCATGTAAAAGACTTACAGATGTGTGGTCATTATGAAATAAAGTGATGACCACACAGGAGCCTACAGCAGAACAAGAGGTGTTACGGATGATAACAATGGTGTGTTGGTTTGGTGTTAGAAGTTATATAGAGTCGACTCAGCATGCTTGTACCGATGGGCAAGGTGAATCAAACAGTTCCTCGGTGGCTCCGCCCGTCTAACAATTCCTCCATCATGTTTTTCCACTCTTCTCGAAAAGACGGAAGGCCTGGAACACTGCGGACTTTACTTCAACAAATCAGCAACGAAAACAGACGAGACTCGAGAGATCATTTAACCCTGAGGTTTAGGCAGTCCGGGTAATGGTACGAGAGCCCAGGGGAAACTTCAGCGTTGGTCGAACACAACAGGAGCTGCTGGTCAGAAGGTAAATAATGATCTCAAACATTAACTTGTAAGCAAAGAAAAATTTAAGTTTTGTGATAGTTCAGTTTGGCTTTGGGGTACCATCATGCAGCTCTGGGTCTCTCACAAAACTTGCATCAAGAATAAAATTATTTCACTCATGCTGTTCAGTTACGGACAAATACGCTTCAGTGGTTACCTATAATCTGTAAAAAGAGTCATCCCTTATTTTCTTGAATGAATTTATTTTTGTGGATTTCATGACACGAGAAACCCACTTATTCTAATTATCATCGCCTATATGTAAGAACTGCTTCTCTACATCAATGTGAAGGCTATCTACTCTGAGATTTAGACCATCAATCTTATTTACAGAATCATGTATACTTCGAACAATGTATCTATATCGATGCTATCAAAGTATCTGAATATCTTAAAAGATTGCATCATTGCATCAAGTGTTCACAAAGTCTTTGCTTCTGTTAGAGAGTTCATTTTCTTTTCTTTTTTTCAAAACATTTCCTCATACGGCATGTTTCTTAGTCCTGGTATCGACCTTGATGCTCTTTTCAAGGCTCTTTTCAAGGCTCTTTTCAAGTCGGTTTTGGTCTCTTTATGATATCTGGGGAACCCGAAATGAACTACTTACTCAAAATGTGGTCTTATTAACGAATCACTGAGTGTGAATGTGGTATCTGATTGTTTATAATGAAAGATCATTTGCACTGAATCCTATCGCTGTTTGCTTCCTGTAGTGACAACTAAACTTTCCCTATTAACTCTCACTGAAAATAAATCTAAGATATTTTGGTAACCCTCTGAATGTTCTTTTTCAAACATCCTGTATAAGGATCATTTGTTTTTTTATTTCCGGAATACAAAAATTTGCATTTGTCCCCGCTGACTCTCATTTCCAGTATCTCCAACTTGATTCATGATTCGTTTACGTCATTTTGGATCATTTGTACCCATTATTGAATCATTATTCGACTTCCTACTTTTGTGTCATTGGTAAATTGAAAGACTTTGGTTGTTAGACCTAACTGTAGATCATTTATCTATATATCATTGAAAATAAACTGAACCATGAAGTGAATCTTCTAGTTCATCGATAGTTATTCTTAGGAGCTCATATGTGTTCACAAATCTTAATACTCGTTGCTTTCTGTCTGCCAACCATTCTTTTATCCAGCTGCAACTTTCTGTAGCAATACCATGAGCTTTTAGTTCATTTCTCGTGTGGAATTTTATCAAAAGCTTTTTGGAAGTCCAGATATATATCCATTTGTTAGCTGTAAAATTCCAGTAAATTTTGATGTGACATTACCTAACCTAACCTAACCATAATCAGTCTGCATAAGGTTATCTCGAAAGACAGTGTCCGTCATTTTCCCGATTGCTGGAGAGTAACGGCGATTTCTCTCCTTTACCGGGACATCTGAGGTAAAGTGGCCGTTAGTTGATGCTCTCAAACTGGGTAACTTTGCCGGTATTCCTCACAGCCTTGAAGGAATCGGAGAAATATGTGCTGGGAACTCAAGTCACCTTGGTTTGGTCCTCAGTTTTAGTCGTATATTCATCCCAAAGACGACCATTAACGCACCCCTGAGACCCCTGAGAAAGTAAGGGACTCAACTATTAAGAAGAACTCGGTGACTGACTCGTTAATCACCCTTATTGGCGGAGGAACGAGGGAGGAAAGAAATGATTAGCGTTATACAGCGTCTCATTCGCTGAAACAGATATTGTCGCTGAAAGCCTTGATCAGGACACATTGCTGCTACTGGGAAAGTGCTGGATGGACGTGTTAATTAGTGCTATGGTGCTATGGTAGTGTGAAATTAATTGAACTTTTTAAATTTCCGCGGTGGACATTCGTCCAGTGTCATTTCTTGTCACGAATGGCATTGACCCGAAAGACTGAAATCTAAAGCTGTGATTTTCCACTTTTCTCAATTCTCTCTACGATTTTCAATATGACGAAGTCTTTTGTGATATCTTAGCTCAGGTGCTGTGGAAGTGTTATCTGTCATTTACCGCCGTTGTTTATGGATCTTTAACCGAGTATTTCATAGTGCTTTCCTCTGGGGATGTACTACTCTCTATGGGTGTGGCCAGTAGCCGAGGGGTAAGAGCGAGAAACTTACCATGTGAGAGGCAAGTGTGAGCTGAGATATGATGAGAAAGACACTGATGATCATATCAAGGGAGGCTGGGTAAAATGTGTTATGGCGGTGCTTGCAGAGTGGCGAGGAAAGTAATGCTAAACCACGTAAGGTCACGACGAGGATTTTGAAGAACAGGTTCGTGTGACGAAGGCAGTTGTGGTGTTGAAAAAGGGAGTTTAAACCCAGTCATGGTAAACCAAGACAGGGATGGTGAGGCCTGGCGAAGGATTAGGCTGGTAATAAGAGACTGGAGTGCATCATAAGAAAGGTTGTGGATGAGATGGTTATAGCTCTGGGAAAGAGTGTTTTCTGGAGAAGAAAAGTGTTCTGGGAAGACAAGCCAATTATATGCGAGGTCACATCGGAGGAGTAATGCTCATGGTACTTACAGTTATGAAAATGGGTAAATTAGGACAACGAATGGATTAGAGTGAGGTCAACAACCTCATTAGTGTTTGGAGTGAGGAAGAACCCTATCTGTAAGTCGAATTATAGAGACAATGTGGAATTAAACGAAAAAAACGAAAAAGAGATAATATTGAGGTTGATGGAAAGGTAGAAACTAAGGATGGCGAGGTGGAGGGGACAGGAGAGCCTCTCAAGGGATCACTGTCTTGATATATGTGAAGATGAGGGGAATGTCACGACGGTGGTTGGGGAGCCAGGAACCCCGCTCAATATCCAGGTTAACAGCGATAATTATAGGACGGTATGGAGGCTATACCTTCTCGTGGAGGAAGGCTGGTGAAGGGTACTGGCAAAGGAGAGAGAATAAAGATTCAAGTGAGAGGGACTGGTGAGGGAGTCAGGTTATGCGTCAAGTGGGAGACAGGTAGTTCAGGATACGGTGAAGGAATCATGTACGAGGGACGAGTGAGGAAAACTGACGAGCGAGACAAGACAGGCAGGTGACTTAAAAAGTAAATATAAAGGTTTCAAAATTCGAGCTTGTTAAAAAATTTTCTGTTGGTCTCGTTTATGGAGCCTTTGACTATGCATAAGTTGATAAGAGCTGACATGAGCCATATACGATTTTATACATGGCATACTAGGTGAACGTGAGCTTATCTTAAAGAAAGGAATACCTATAGACGCATCAGAAGTTATGGGTTTTCTTGCTTCCATATCCGATGACATTACTAACAGTCTGGGGAGATGGTATGTCATCAATGGACTTTGGACTAACTTAGACATAGCGTTTACACAACCGTTGCGTTAGGGGACTGCAACAAGTCCTATTCTAGCAGTAGGCTGAGAGATAGAATTCATTTGAAGGGGCGGGTCGGGGTTAGAATTGAAGATGAGTAAATAGTTATTCCACAGAGAGTAGTAATGACAAGAAAAGTCTCCTATGAGTTCAGAAGCCTTTCTGTCGATATAAGAATTACTCCAGCCTTTATGGGACTTATACTAAGAATGTTGGAGCCACTAACCTGATTTATTCAATGAATACCAAATAGTTGTTCTCAGTTGCGTAACGAATCCCTGCGTAAAGTATCAAGAAAGGAGCATCTTTCATTCATAAGCTGAATCGGAAGAAACCTAACCTAAGCAAACATGACGACAAATTCCTGGGTCACGCCTTTGGACTCAACAGACTGTAACCTGACCCGATGTTGGCTAGAATTCCTCACATTCATACCTCAGCTATATTCATATAGTTTCAAACATTTCTCAGACGCGTCGACTATCACTGAGAATATATAATACGCTGAAACATAATTAAGAAGCCCCTGACCGCTACTCCAATGCATTTTGATAGTGAAAACTTTCAATCAGCAGAGAACCTAAGGATGCAGCAACTATGTCCTGTTTCAGGTACAAGAGGTCCTCACCTCGCCACATGTTCTAGCGCTATTAGATTTTTCATGCTGCCTCACCCCTGCCGCTAGTGGTGTTCTGCGACAGTAACAGAGAGGAACATAATTGGTCACTGGATGCCTCCGTATGACCATCGATGACTTTCACTGCCAACATTCCACTCACAATAGATATCAAGAAGTCGTTTAGTTGGTATAATGAAATTTCTTCGAATAACTCATTGAACTAATTTTCCACATACTAGTTTATCATTTCTGAATATGTTACCTCCAATGATGTCATATTCATGAAAGTGAAACTATCAATCCCAACTACTCTTCTACAAAATCGAAGCTGTTCATCTTCTAGGAAAGAAAAAAAACATGGTAATGCTTTTCCAGCAGTAGATGATAATAGTTTGACACTGGACACTCACTCAGTCGCTAGACCTCATATTTAGAATATGTCGACATTCCTGTCAAGCATCAAACTGTTAAAGTTAAGTGTTTATTTATTTGCAGTCGCCTTCCTGGACTCTTTCTCCAGCTGAAAGTATGTCCAGCTCGCCAAAAAGCAAAGCTGGAGGTTCGCTGCAGCACATAATTATAAACATGTGAGAGGAGAGGGGTGAAGAAAACTGGTGAACCTCACTGATGGCAGCGTCCCATCTCACATGACTGAATGAGTTCTTTAAGTCTAACTTGACAATGGCTTTACGGCGGAGGCCATGAACATTGGCTCGTGCAGCGTGAGCTGCTGATGCTTCACAGCCCAAAGGGAAGCCAAGGCTAAGTTGCTTCGGACTCGGTAAGGTGGCTGGGGCCCTCACTACTCACGCTTTTGACAGCCGCTCTTGTTAACCAGTCGGCGCAAGGTGATGCTGACGGCAATGGGTCTGATGCCACAACCTTTCATCTTCATAGCACACAGCGAAGCGCCAAAGTAAATGGGCCTAATGCCCTGGGGTGCATTACTCTTGAAACATTTACAGACAAGTTTGTTCAGTTCGGTCAGGCACATGGGACGAGATGGGAAGCAGAGATAACAGGAGACCTAATGGTCCATAATGAGGTTATCTGTAGTAATGAAATTAAATAAAGTGGTAGATAAGAAAAAGGAATATAGATGGCACCTCTCCACCCACTTCAGGATCTGGGCCTGGTTATGTCTCACCACAACAGTCCGCCAAAGGTCACTCAAGCCTTATGGGTTATACGTAGTTCACTGTGTTCATTCAGAAGAGACACGCTCAAATTATGATGAGGGTACCTCAAGATCAAAGGTGGGATACAAGAGTGAGTGCCTCGTCTTAAAAGCTAACGAAGCCACATTTTAAGGTTCAGTATGACCCTACCATGTGGTATCCAGAGGCTCTGTATTTTAAAAGTAGGTACACCAGAATCTGAAAAAGATGTTACGCTTCGCAGTTGGCCTTTGAAGGCCGTTCTTAGGCCAATAAAGGCCACCAAAGACCACCAAACCTTATAGATCATACTCCGTTCACCGCACTCATCCAAAATAGGCAGCCTAGCCACCTGAAGTGACAAAAGCACCTCATGACTTATAGCAGTCTTCAAAGGTACCAGAACGTGGCCTTAAAGGCCAACAAAGGCTACTTTTTCAAGGTTCATACTTATTACAGCTTCATGTAGCACCTCTTGGCCCCACATTTTCGGTATAGATACTTCAGAATCTGAGAAACGTTTAGAGCTGCCTCACTTAATAAAGACCTTAAGCCGTTGTAAGGCCGCTAAAGGTCACCAGTTTCCACTCTAGTATTAAATATTACATTTAGTTGACAGCAATCAATCAAAGTAGATAGTTCATCGATCACAAATAACAATAATAGTGCCTCAGGATCAAAGGTAGGATCCTTGGGTTACCAGCCCTGCAATAAAAGGCCAACAAAGGTCACACTTTAAGATTCAGTCTTAGAAGAGCTTCACTGAGGCCTCAGATTCTGAGTGTAGGTACTTTAGAATCTACGAAAGGTTTTCAGCTAAGGCACGTTGACCCTGAAGGTAGATTATAATTATACGTAAATATATTCAAAGTGCGAAGAACGGGCAGTTTATACAGCTCTCCAGTTTTACCATCGATATTTAAGCAAAATGCAGACGATAAAGGTAACAGGCAAGGATATACTATATATTCTAACCTAAATATACAGTTAGATGACTAGGAATTACATAGCTGAGAAGTAGAATAATACATGTGACAGATTCAGATATGCATAAGATTGACATCTTTCTTTGGCAGCTACATTTCAAATCTGACTGCTGTCCGATAATCGGCTGGTAAGAAAGAGAAACGGGAACTTAAGGCGAACCGTTAACACAATAAATCAGGGTTAACGATTTACCATTAATTTCCAGTTTCTCTCTCTAACCGACCAATTTTCGGACAACTGTCGATTCTGAAATGTTGTTACCGAGGAAGGAAGTCATTCTTATCTAAATCTCTTGATATAGTATACTATTTGGCAATTCTTAGTTCCTTGGGTGTATATATAGCTTGAAATACTATATTTGACATTCTTTTGTTTTCTTTACAAAGTATCGGTATACTGATTACATATCAAAATGGGATAATTGAAGAACTATAAAATGGCCTTTATTTTGTACTTGATATATATTCGTGTACAACTGTATCTATAGGTTTTCAATAAGCTTCATCCAATCTTTGTAGCGTACGAAGGATAAAACGTTAAGAATGTTCCCTCAAGAAGATATAAAGGATGTTGTTCTTAGCTGCATTCGTCATGACCTTCATACAAAGAATATACTCTCCAGCGTGAACTTAAATTGCTGCAACTGTGTGTGTGTGTGTGTGTGTGTGTGTGTGTGTGTGTGTGTATATGTGCGTGTGACTGTGTGTGTGTGTGTGTGTGTCTGTTTATACACAGCGACACATCTGTCACTCTTAACAAATACGTTACACCCACTAGAACACCTGTCTCATTATAACAAACACCTGTTACACTCGATGTTCTGTTCCCCCGTAACAGCACGCGTGTTACACACCCATGTGACACATGACTACACCCCCGTGTGACACCCTAGGCAGCTTGCCGCTTTGGCCGGAGGTCTCTAGAGATGCCATTGTCTCTCGAGACAGTGATGGACCGCGCGAGATAACCCCACAGCCAACTCCCGTCTCCTCAGAGCCCTGCTACCCGTCTCATGGCTGATGTGTGGACATCCGTCTCCTTATAGCGTATGTGTCCACCCAGCGTGTGTTACTACGCCAACCACAGCTCCGTGGTCCGTCTGTGAGATGGTCTCTTCGCCTTTAAGTCCCCTGGTGTACATGATGTCTCGCCTGGTATATCTGGTCTCCTACTGTGTGTA
>JAUUEE010331649.1:0-19431 GCA_032361485.1 Panulirus cygnus | reverse complement strand
CTTTTGTCTGCCCTTTTTATGTGAGGTCAGGTCAAGACTCAGGTAAAGGGAGGGTCATGGTGACACCTGGACCAACCTTGTTTCTAATGTCTACTGTCAACCTTGTTCCTTCTTCTTTGTGTATATGTCTAGCTTGATTCTTCTTTAATCCTCTCATTCTGTAACTATCCTCTGAAAATGTGTTAATACACGAAAGTGCTCAGGATCTCATTTCCTTTTCTATGTGTTTTTTTCAGCTGATATGTGTATGTATGTATGTATGTATATGTTGATATGTATATGTATGTATTGTGCGTATATGTGTGTGTATGTATATATGTGTGTATATGAGTGGATGGGTCTTTCTTTGTCTGTTTCCTGGTGCTATCTCACTGACAAAGAAATGGAGATCAAGTATAATAGATAAAATATAAATAAATATAGCTTCATCTTATCATAAGTTCCTCTGTTGTGCTATTATCGTAACCTTTAGTCATGCTTAGGGACAACACATCTCTGTCTGACACTAACATGAGTCAAGATTTATTCTTTCTCATCTACCTATTTATCGGCATCTATAAGCTGTATCGGTATTCCTGAACATTGTACAAAATTTTGAATGACTCGTGTGATGTCTGTCTATCTATCTTTATCTCTGATGCCTGTTCCAATTGGAACTCCCTCAAAGATGTGGCCACGGCAATAGAGTCTCTATAACTGGTGAATTCCAGTGCTGCTTCTTAAACTTTAGTGCCTCGCCCTTAACAGGCCACTGGCAGAGGGCAACTCTAGTGCAGTATTTGCTGAGGCTCCTACCTTATGTTCCTTTTGATTACTTCTATCTAATGCTCCCTCCAACTGCATCTATCTAAAATTTCTACCTAATGCTCCTGCCTAAATGTTCCTACCTACTACTTTTATCTACTGCTCCTACCATTTTGCCAAAAGGCAGGGTTAGCACATAGGGCTCACCACAGGAAAATCTAGAGTTATGAAGAATGTGCTGTGTGAGTTAAGTGTTGTCAAGTATTACGTATGACTAGGAGAGATTGTATGTTTGTGGACAGAATGCCAGTAGTCCACATGTTAGTAAGGCAGAAAGAAAAGACAGCTACCTGTGTCAGAGGAGTGCAACTTGACAGCCACTGAAGTGCTGTCTCGCTAAGCAGATTTCACTAACCCTCCAGATACTCAGGCGGGTAGTACTGGTAAAATACCTCCCTGGTCTTTGGCTGCCTACCAACTATTGTCTAATAATTCATTCAACAAAAATATTATCAATCTCCATATTTGTATTGGAAGACTCTGCTCTTATTTTTCTATATCATTTTCAAAATCACTTACTTCTTGTAATGATGTTATTTCAGTAGTGTCTGGCATCAGAGATATAGATAGATAGAATGCCACTTAGTACAATCAAAGGCCTGAGGAGGCAACTTTCTGACCATGGTGGTGCATGATTAAATGATACACAGGATTTTTTCCAATGCTATTACAGCTGCTTGTGACATGAATCTGTACACAGGTTTAACCTCATTTATTTGAAATGTAGCACTCTCATTTGCTCTGTGGTGTATACAGGTAAAATAAGTTTACTAGAAATAGATCCAATTTTTCTTCAGGAAAGTGAAGCAGCTAGTGCCTGTTTAGCAGCAGAAGCAGACCCTTCTACAAAAGTTTAGTTCATTCTCCATGGTCGGCCAATGCATATCATAAAAGCAATCAGCAGAATGGAGTTAGAGCAGAGAAAAAATGATAAGGACCAGCAAAATGTTAAGAAAGATAAGCGAAATCTCTACTTGGCTCGGGAAGGATGTAAGTACTCTCTTGCTTTCTTAAATTTTGTAAACAGCATTTTTCATGGATGTAGTGTGCGATTTCATACATTCTAAACAGCACACATCTACTACTACTATTCAAGGTTGTCAAAGGCTTCAATAATCTTGATCTGCAAGCTACTTACGGGTAAATTCATTAGATTTCACTCCTAGTAATGGATACAAATTCGTGGGCAAATGTTTTACCTTGAGTAGGGTGAAGTTCTTATCTTAACAGGTTTGTCAGTATATGGATTGATTTACTGGTTAGAGTTGTTGAAAGCAGTACCATAGATATGTTTAAGAACAGACTAGATGGATGTTTTGTTTCAAATCCTTGTTTACATGAAAATTTTAAGTATTTCATCTTTAAATAATCTGTAGGTCTTTCTCTTCTTACCACACTATTCTGTGAGTTTATGATTGCTTCCGCTACCACAGACAGCCTCAAAAGGACCCAGTGGTCTGTTGCTGTTTGAATTCCTTTGTATTTCTTTATATGTAAGTGTCACTGTAAACATAACAGTGTATATACTACTGTATATGGTGAAGAGCTTGTGAATTTGTGTGCTGAAGATAGACTGGTGATTGGGAATACGTAGTTTAAAAAGAGGGATATACACAAGTATTTGTATGTGAGCAGGAGATATGGTCAACAGGTATTATTAGATTACATATAAATTGAAAGGTGTGTAAATGAGAGACTTTTGATGTAAATGTGCAGAGAAGGCCAGGTGATGGGATGTCTAATTACTGTCTTGTGGAAGTGAGGGTGAAGATTTAGAAAGGTTTTCGGAAAAGAGGAAACAATGTCGGGGAGAATAGAGTGATGAGAGTAAGTGAGCTTGGAAAGGAGACTTGTGTAAAGAAATACCAGTAGATATTGAGTGTAGAATAGCAAAAAGTGAGGGTAAATGAAGTTAGGGGAGTGGATGAGCAATGGGAGGTATTAAGGAAAACATTGATGACATGTGCAAGGGATGCATGTGGCACACGTAAGGTGGGAGGTGGGCTGATTAGAAAGAGTAGTGAGTTGTGGGATGAAGAAGTAAAGTTTCTAGTGACAGAAAGAGAGGTGTTTGGGCAGTACTTACAGGGAAGGAGTGCAAATGATTGGAAGATGTATGAAAGAAAGTGGCAAGAAATCAAGAAGTTTCAGTGGTTGAAAAAGAGGGCAAATGAGAGTTGGGGTGAGAGAATATAATTAAACTTTAGGAAGAATAAAAAGATGTTTGGAAGGAGATAGATAATGTGTGAAAGACAAGAGAACAAATGGGAACATCGATGAAGGGGGCAAAAGGGGAAGTGATAACAGGTATTGATGAAGTGAGGAAGAGATGGAGTGAATATTTTGAAGGATTGTTAAGTGTTGATGATAGATTGGTAGATGTAGGGTGTTTAGGTTGGGATAGTATGTGAAGTGAGAAAGTCATGGAGAGTGGTTTGGTGAAGAGAGAAGAGGAGGTGAAAGCCTTGCGTATGATGATATGTGGCAAGGCAGCTGGAGTGGATGGTAATGCTGTTGAGTATATTAAGAAAGGTGGTGACTCTGTTGTTGATTGGTTGGTAAGAATATTCAATGTGTGTATGGATCATAGTGAGGTGCCTGAGGATTGGTGGAATGCATGTATAGTGCCATTGTATAAAGGCAAAGGGATAAAGGTGAGTGTTCAAACTACAGAGGTATTAAGTGTGTTGAGTATACCTGGTAAGTTGTATGATAGGGTATTGATTGAGAGGGTGAAGGTATGTACAGAGCATCAGATTGTGGAGGAGCAGCTTTGTTTCAGAATTGATAGAGGTTGTGTGGATCAGATGTCTGCTTTAAAGAATGTGCGTAAGAAATACTTAGAAAACCAGATGGATTTGTATGTGGCATTTTTTGGATCTGGAGAAGGCATATGTTAGGGTTGATAGAGATGCTTTGTTGAAGGTGTTAAGAATATATGGTGTAAAGTAATCTAGTAGAAACAGTGGAAAGTTTTTATCAAGGGTGTAGGGTGTGTGCGAGTAGGAAGAGAGGAGAGTAAACAGTTCCAAGTGAAGATTGGTCTGCAGCAGGGGTCTGTGATGTCACGATGGTTGTTTGATTTGTTTATGGATGGGGTGGTGAGGGAGATAAATGCAAGAGTCGCAGAGAGAGTGGCATGTATGCACTCTGTGGGGATAAAAGGGCCTGGGAGGTGAGCCAGTTGTTGATTGTTGATAATACGGCACTGGTGGATGACATGAGTGAGAAACTTCAGTTTTTTTTTCTTTCTTTTTTTTTAAGGCTCCAGTCACGAACAAATTCCACATCAAGGCCGGGCCTTAATTGAAATATAGAGAGAATTAAGAAACAGGAAAAAAGACAGGGAGAGTATTTACGAATTTTTGAGAAAGTGAAAGACCTGTCTCTTGAAATGAGCCATGTCATAGTTATTGGGAAAGATATGAGAAGGCAGAGAGTTCCAAAGCTTCGACGTGTAGGGAAAGAAGCAGTTATCAAAACGGCACACCCTTGAGTTGCTGATGGCCACACAATAATCATGTGACGCAGCAGCTTGCTGAGTATGTTTAGCTCTGGCGATAGATTAGGCACAACGTCGATTCTGAGATCTCTTTCATGTGCAGAATCCTGTAATATATTTCCCACAAGGTAATAATCACACTGGGATCTTCAGTCTGTCCCGTCCTCATCACTTTGCACTTACTTGGATGAAACCTTATCGTCCATTACTCTGACTAACTTTGGAGTTTGTCCAAATATTAGGAATTTTGTTGTGTAGCCTAGAGTGGTTGAAGATGTCTGTAAGTGCTTGGCTTGTAATTGGGCCAAAGTATTTCATGTGAAAGTTTGCTGTGTTGTCAGAACCTTTTTGCTGAAGAGTTAATTAAGGTTTTAATCATGTTGCATGAATTACTGAGAGTGAAGGGTGGGTGGGCAGTTGTTTCTAGATGGATTCTCTAGAGGTTTTTCATGACTTTCCTGGTTTATGGCTGATTTTTTAGCATTGTCTCATTAGTATGTTTGTGTGTGCTTTGGGGGAAGGGATGTCATTGAAATGGATCAGAAGTGCTTCATGAATGAGGGCTGATGCAGTGCAGTAAGTGTGAATCTTCTTTTATGTGCACCCAAGTTGGTTGCTGTGTGTCTTATGGTTCATTGTTTAGAGGAAAGAGTGCCAATTTGCAGTCTGCCTTTTAATTATTAGGTTAGTGATGGTGTTATTTAAAGTTTGGATTTGCTGTTAGGTTTCTGTTGGGGGTGAGTTGCTGTGTCTGAGCTGGTTTCTTTGTTGTATGAGGTGTGCAACTTATGGGGAGAAATTTGGGATGTACTTCTTCCTGTGCCCTTGTATGCTTTTTGCTGGCTTGGTTGGAGATGTTGAAGAGGTGTGAAACTGCATGATTTGGAGATAGAAAAACATCTATATGAAATAGAATGGCTCATCTAAATTCCTGCTATTGTATGTATATATTGCATATGACGCAGATGATGTTTAGTCCCCACACCACAACCACACCACAGACATCAGGGCAAAGGCTATAAGTAAACTAATTACCCTTTGAACACTGACTTGGATCACTTTTGGGCAATTAAAAGGTTTCCTCACTATCTTTTACAGACAGTTCTGTTCCTCTTGAATTATGTTTTGCCTGTCTTGTCATTCACCCTTTTTAACACAAGCATAAGAAAAACATAAGCCACATAAACTAGAGAGCTCAGAATTATCAAAATATGCATAGCAAGAACTCTTCCAATACATACCCACCTAAACATGCTCAGCACTTAGTTCTTTGCAACAGCTGTATTCCCTTCCCATCCAAACCTTTTTACAGCCAACCTCAAGTCCCAAAATAGTAATAGAAAGCTCACCGCTGCCGTATGCTTTACCAGTCTGTACACACAGAACCCCGATCTCCTAGTTGTACACGCAGAACCCCGATCTCCTAGTTGTACACGCAGAACCCCGATCTCCTAGTAAACACAAAATTGACAAATCATATTCACATGATAATGATTTAAAATGCACTATACACCCACCCCAACCTAATCTAGGATTCTGCTCCACCAGACATACAGCCATATAAAAAAATTATTGCCCAGACATGTACTAGTTACTTTTTCTAGTTTATGGTCTGGATGCCACCCATCTCCCATCATTAGATATATTAGTTCAGCATATTACAAGATCCCAAGCCCCATGATGCAATCCCTTACTGTTTGTCTTGCACTCAAAGACAAACAGAGCATCACTTTAATTCTTGACCTGCAGTTCCTCCCGGTGTACATGCCTAGTTAGAACTTCGCAGAAGGGGGCCTGGAGTAGAAAAGTAGGCTATAGTAAGGTAACAGAAGATAAGGTTTCTCAGTATTACAGAGGTTCCAGTTTCTTTACTGAAATGTTTCTACATTGACAAAAGAAGTTCCTTCCGCTAAGTTTTTTCTTTTTAATTGTGATAACTCAATTTTTTTCAGTTGTACGTCCAGGAACACAGGCAGCAGTTGGCTTGTCCAAGACTGATCTTGCTCTGCGTACTAGTAGGGAACAAGTTAAACGTCGGATGCTTCAAAATTTAAACATCTTTGTCTCTACAACTCGCCTTTGTATCCACAATATGCCAGAGAAGATAAGTGATAAGCGGTTGCAAGCAGTCTTTAAGAAACATGCACCAGATGGAGCTAAAATTACTGAGGTTAGATATTCAGGTATTTTGTGTTTTGCTGTAGGAATTGATGTTTGTTGATAAGACCATTATTTGTAAAGACAGGAAGGGCAGTTAGGTACCGTACAGAAAAATTAATGCACTTAACCTGGGGTGAGGATGTCAGTGAGTGACTAAGAGGCTGGGTGTACTTGCTTCATGCTGTGGAACTGGGAACAGATTTGATAGTAGCGACGCATATACTGAAATTGTGTAGCCAAGTTTTCATTTGGTGAAAAAATGGTGGGATTGATTTTTTTCTATGTATTTTGCACTTAGCAGTAGAAGATTTTCTTTTCAAGCTGCATGTTAAAAAAGATTAAATCGTATTCTATATTTCTTCTGTATGTTCTTTGGTGTTTAAAAAAAAAAGGTTGGCTTTAAGCTTGCTGAGAGCATGTTTTTGTGCCAGACCCCACACTTGCCTTCTGTCATGTAGGCCTCTTACCAAACCCATTGATTTTAGTAGAAGAGGTAGGGAAACACGAGACTGATAATGACAGGACTGATAATGAGACATTTACTTTATATGCCCTCAAAATACAGGTACACCACTGATTTAGCGGCACCTTTCCTTCCAAAGCCTTACTGATTTAACTGTTTTGCTGGACCAGCCGTGGGCACATAATAATTATTCATCAACACACCTCCAACCCACTAATTATACACTTCCCATGTCTCTAAGCACCATGACGCTTCTTGAATCTTTGAAGCCATCCTTCAATATAATCACACTCATGGTCCAATTTAAGTCCTTTATGGAACAACTGAGCTTAGTCCATTATCATGCTACCTGACAAGTCCAATCCATCACTCCGATGTTGTTCAAACCATTCCATCATCACTCGATTGTGCTCAGTACTCTTACCATCTTTCATAGTTTTGCTAATGCTCATTTGCTTCTTGGAATCACTGTCTGCATAGAATTTAAATATTTTGTCCCTTTGCTTCTTTATATCATAAACAGTTGATGAACCAATACCATAGATGTCACACAGCTTAAGCACTGAAACACCACGGTCCAGTTTTTTCAACAGTTCCACTTTCTCTTGGATCGATATGGACTGGTATTTACATTTGACACCACCGCTGACACTTGCATCTCTTTTAGAAGCCATAGATAGGGTTAAATATAAGCAAAATAAGCTAAGAATCTCACAGAATCGAGGTATCACCACCAACAAGTGCAGTGTAAACAATCCAAGTGAGTGCATGCTCCACACAAAGCCATCTGTGGTCACCCAGTAAACTAGTCTGGCGACCGCGGGAATTTCAAGTTCCGTCTTGTAATTTTGCCCAGACTAAAAGAGGTGCTAGACCATCAGTTGCCGGAAAATCGATGGTGTACCTGTATAATCATAAAGTCCTATAACCACTCACCAAGTTGTTACCTAACCCTCCTGCCTGTAATGTCATGCCATCAAACTTCAATGCACATTTGTTCCCCCACTCAGTCTCTAACCTAGTTGGTGGTTGGGAATAAACCATATCCTACAGGGAAGGATGAGGTAGATAGCAAAAGAAGGTAGGTGAGGGGCCTGGCACTGAACGATGCTTTTCTTAGGCTCAAAGCCAACTTCATGAGCTCGTCCATCACCTGTCCTTGATCATGTAGTTTTAC
Organism: Panulirus cygnus; assembly: GCA_032361485.1. Taxonomy (NCBI): domain Eukaryota; kingdom Metazoa; phylum Arthropoda; class Malacostraca; order Decapoda; family Palinuridae; genus Panulirus; species Panulirus cygnus. Next base: position 11,325 of record JAUUEE010331649.1, on the reverse strand, counting down.
TACAATAGTGTACAGGGGAAAAGGATTTACTTAACAGAATAATACATGAAGTTACAAGCTCAAGATGAAAAGAACTTCACAGTGATCGTCTTCATTAGATGAAACAGCTTCACAATGATTGTCCTCATTAGATGAAGACAGCTCCACAGTGTTGTTTTCTAAGGAGAATCACTTGGGAGACTTTTCTCTTGTTAAAGTCTTTGCAGGGCTCAATCTTTCCAGACCAATTATCTTAAAGATGAGATAAAGTTTTTGGACAAATATCTCTTGGTTATGTCATGTTGGACTTTAAAAACCCTAGACTTCTGATGGACTCTCGAGACATGTTAGACTGAAAGTCTTAAGTTATGAAATACTTTCCAAAATCATTTGCCCTACAATAAATCCCTCATTGACTGGTCATAGTACTTCTTAGAATCAGTTTTGCAATTCTTTTCTTCCAAGATGAAGCAAGGGACCTAGGAATAATGAAAAGTCATAGTTTGAACTTATTATATTTCAAATACTGCCATGGCTTCTAAGCCAGACAAAGCATATAATGTATCCCTGGAGAAAGCTTTTAAACCTGCATCTTGAAAGGTTTGCTTGTCAATCAGTGTTTGCTGATATTTTCTGGTTGCAACCCAAATTCCAGTCACAGGGCGAGCTCAGCAAACCATACCTTCAAACAGTTCACTTGTGATAAATGATAGAACAAATGATTATCTTTTTTATGCTTGTTCGAACAAATGATTATCTTTTTTATGCTTGTTCGCTGTTTCCTATATTATGAGGCAACATCAGGAAGAGATAAAAACAACACTCATTTGCTCACATTCACTCTTTAGTTATCATGTTTAATGCATCAAAACAAGAACTTCCTTATACACAGCCAATTGCCTCAGGGATGAGAGAGATATATAATTTTTTCATGCTTGTTCACGTTTTCCTGGATTAGTGTGGTAGTGCCAGGAACAGATGAAGAAAAATCCCCATTAGCTCACATTCATTCTCTAACTGTCATGTATAATGCACAGAAACTACAGCTCCTTATCCACAACCAGGCCTCACAGATCTCTCATTGGTTTCCCCCTGATGCTTCATATGCCCCAGTTCAGTCTGTTAACGGCACATCACCCACAGTATACCATATCATTTCAATTCATTCTATCCGGTGCATGCCTTTCACCCTCCTTAATGTTCAGGCCCCGAGCACTCAAAATCTTATTCGCTCTTTCCATCCATCCCCTGTTTAGTCTGCCTTCTCTCCTTGTCCCCTCCGACTCTGACACATATTCCTCTTTGTCTGCCTCTCTTCACTCATTCTCTCCATATGTCCAAATCATTTCAGCACTCTCAGCCATACTTTTCATATTACCACACATCTCTCTTACCCTCTCATTACTTACTTGATCAACCATCCTTAAGCCACATATTATCCTGAAACATCTCATTTCCAACACATTCACCCTCTTCCATACACTCTCATCTTTTTCCATGCTTTGCATCCAGTCAACAATGTCATGACTGTTATTTATACCAGCAGACATGACCATTTTTGCCCTCCCAGATAGAGTGACCTCTCTTCCACACATTTCTCAGTGCTCCCATAACCTTTTCCTCCTCACCCACCCTGCGAATCACTTCAATTTTCATGGTTCCAATCCATGTCATATCCACTCCCAGGTTTATAACACTTCACATCCTCTATGTTTTCTCCATTCAGACTCATGCCCCAACTAACCTGTCTCTTTGCACTGCTAAACCTAATAACCTTGCTTTTATTCACATTTACTGTCAACTGCCTCCTTTCACACACTTCTCCAAGCTCAAACACCAACTTTTGCAGTGTATTGCTTGAATCTGCCACTAGTGCTGTCATCAGTGAGCTGCTCTTCCCTCTTAGACCCTTGCATTTACCTCTCTCATCACCCCATCCCTAAACATTCATAAATAATAGATGACAGATAGATAGATAGATAGATAGATGACATGATATCTAGATAGATAGATAGATAAATAGATGACATGTTATCTAAATAATTGGTAGATGAGAAAATTTATTACATTTGCTTCCTAAACAATAATGATCAAAGAGCTACATGTGACAGTTCACTAATGAGAACCCTGGCAATGAATTACCTTAGTAAGCTCTTCAAAACAGTGTTGTTGAAGTTGGGCTGCACAGCAAATTATGTCTTGACTGCAAAGACTTTTTGAATTTTGTCTTTGTAACAGTAGGTGCAGAAAATCTTGCCTAATACATGTAGGTTGTAACAGAGAGCAGGAACACTTTGAGAGCTTCACTTCCCATGACTGACTTTTCTCTATATAATCTGACACAGACTGCCCTCAGTGGTTCGTATTGTATTTTGAAACCATTGTGAAGTGTCATGTAGTTGTGGATCTCACTGAAATGCTCTTAAAGTTTACTGATGCTTGAAATTCTTCCAGCAGGCCTTCCACACTGATAAAACAGGTTCTGAACCCAGCTGATTTGAACACATTCTTGGGATGCAGTATTTGAATTGTGTGATTAGTTTAGCCAGATGCTCTATGACAGTGTTTTGAATGTTGATGAATGAAACTGCTTCTGTCTGCCTATATCTCTGATGACCTTTCCCTCTGGGAACTCCCCATGGTGAACTTCAGTGTTGCTTCTTAGCCTTTAGTACCTCGCTCTTAACAGACCATTGGCAGAGGGCAACTCTGGCTCAGTGTTTCCAAAGGCTCCTCCCTAATGTTCCAACCGACTAATTCTACTTAATGTTCCTGCTTAAAAGTTCCAACCTACTACTTCTACCTAATGCTCGTGCCTGTTGTTCCTACTTACTACTTGCCTAATGTTCCTACTTAATGCTCCTGCCCCAGTAAAAAATTCAGGATTTGAAAGGAACAAGTTTTTTTCTTTCTGCGTTATCTTTTCCACTCTTTCATTTTACCCTTGAATGTGGTCAGCTTCTTTGATAGCTCAGCTGGTGAATAATTATCACCTTGCCTTGAAGTGTTCAAGCCACTGACCTCAGCAAAGATATCTGTAAGGTAGGCCACATGACCTCAGCAAAGATATCTGTAAGGTAGGCCACATGCAGCATCCCCTTTAAATCTGAGAATTTTGTGACTGGGGAATTATTCTTTTCCAGCAGGAAAATTCCTTCCTCTTTTCAATGTCACCATTCTTTGTGACAGCCCCTTGACCTAAGGGTGAAACAGTAATGCACATTGATCCAAGCTAGAATTGGAGCAGGTTTGATTGAAGATTGTAGAATTGGAAGGTCTTATTTTGATGAAGTTCACCATTTGAATGACCTTTTGCATCAAAGCCTCAGACTTAAGGAACGGCCTCTCAAAGGCAAGATTCTTCCGAGGGAGGAGACAGAGAAGCATTATCATTTGCAGATTGATTTCCTTTCACAAGCAGTGAATCCCTGATGTATTTTTAACATCACAACACAATGAAGCACTGATTCCTCTTCATACCTTCTTCCTTGATGAATGAATCCACAGTCTTGAAAATATCTCTAGTTGTAGTTTTAAGCATTGGCTAGGAAGACAGGAACACTTCTCCATTCTGGACTTCATGAGCATAGTGCATCATGAGTTGGGTATCATCACTGCAATCAGTTAATGCATCCAAATGAAGACTGAACTGCCCATGTATCTTAATGGCTGCAATCACCTGCTGTTTGATGTCACTTGACATTTCATAGGTGAGCACATGAATTGTATCATGTAACAAAGAAAAAAATCCATTCAGTCTTCCTGGTGATGTCACATCCACAGGCAGTCCTCAGTGTGTCAACAGCTGCTGATTTTCATCAGTAGTATATGGCCCCCTCTTTTTTTGCAATCCATCAAGCCCTGAAATGGGAAGCCAGCATCATGATTTGGATAGAATAGATCATTTTATTGGTTGAAGACTTCAACAGCCTTCTGCAGGAGCTAGCAGGTATACCCATCCTCTAGGCAGTTATTTCTGCCACTGCCATTAATGAGAATGATTTGAACATAAACTCATTTCAGGAAGCAGGATTTGCTTGGATCCTCCCCTTGAAGGTTCCTGAAATCATGCATTACAGGAACTGTATGGAAAAACCAAAAGCAGCATTGTTTCTGAAATAGCAAAAAGTTCATCCCTCCAGCATGATACTATTCATGCTAAAAAAGTATCTTACATAGCATAACTTCAAGAAAATTGTCCATATATACTGCAGAACTATGTGGTATTTAGGCTGTACTTAGAATAATTGAGCAGTTGTCAGAAGAAGAAATTTGTAATGTACCCCGACTTCCATAACACACTCCAAGCCATATTACATATGCTGCAATGCATCCCATAGTTCAAAAAGACCATGACTCGATTGTAAGAATCCTCTCAAAGCATTAAAGTACTGAATTCTGTTGGTGTCTTGGTCATGTTCTTATCAGCATTAATGAACTAGTAGATGCTGAGACTACATCAGCTCTACCAAGCAATTCATGTCAAGTTTCAATCCCTTGATCCAGATATCTGTGTTTTCTTTCTGCCTCACCCACATGTGGACTTTCAGTGTTATGTCCACAAACATACAATATCTCCTTATCACACATAACACTTGACAACACTTAACTCACACAACTCATTCTTCTTAACTCTAGATTTTTCTACGGTGAGTGCTCTGCACTAGCCCTGCCTTTTGGCAAAATTGTAGGAGCAGTAGATAGAAGTAGTAAGTAGGAACATTAGACTAGAGCATTAGGTAGAAACATTACGTAGAATTAGTAGTGGTAGGAACATTAGGTAGGAGCCTCTGAAAAACTGTACTAGAGTTGCCCTTTGCCGGTGGCTTGTTATAGGTTAAGCACTGAAGGCTAAGAAGTGGCATTAGAATTCACCAATTGGAGACTCTTTTGCTGGTGTCAGGGATATAGATAGATGGATAGATCATTCTCCTTTGGAGTAGTAGGTTCAGTGTTGATTGAGCTGATATCATTTCCTTCAAGCTAGAGTAGCTCATTATAGTTCTCTTCTGAGGCAGAAATAGAAATGTGCTTCCATATTCCCTTTATTAACAACAGACAAATAAATGAAGAAGAAACAAGTACATAGTAGGTTACACACAGTGCTAGAACTTCCGGGAAACCACAGCACTGTCCACTGGCTGCTTGTCACAATCACAGTCACCCTAGAATGTGGTGGACACAACTTGCAATGCTTGTTCACACCCAAGACACCGCATTGATAAAGTTGCTACTCTAAAGGGGGGTTAGAAGGTGGCGGTGCTCTCCAGCTCCTCGCCTCCCAACACCGGTCCGGCAGTCTCTCTGGCCCAGGAGTCACCTCACTCACCCTCTAGCACCAGCAGCTGACATCATTGCGGCCTATGTGGCTCGTGGCACCAGGGAATGAACAGCTCCATCTATTGTTCAGCTCCCCAATGAAAATAACTATCGCCAATTACACTCCCCCCTGATATCCTAATCACAGAAGCCACACTCCTAGGGCCTCCTGACTCTCGAGAAATGTCCTGGTAGCACACGATCGGGCTTGTCACCACTGTCTCCTAAGTCCGTCAGTGCTCCCGCATCGACCTAGGCAGGAAGGGTTATGAGAAGTTCCTCATTCTCACTGTCTGTAGTAAAGGACTCACTCTGATATTCCAATGGGGCATAATAGCGAAGATCTCGGACGTGGTGGGGAACACCATCAACTTCAACAAACAGTCTGCTCAGACACCGCCCCGTGATGACACCTCTTCTGTACCGTCCATCGCATTGAACGTTGGGCTGCCTGACCCACATTTCATCTCCAGCTCGATAAGGGCCATCCACATCTTGTTCGTCCTCCTCGTACGGGTCCACTCCACAAACTCTGATGGAACCTCCACTACTGAATAGCCCTTCCTTACAGCTATGACCTTCACAGTAAGATGGCAACTTTCAGCAATGCCATTCTTGAGGAAACATGTGCACATCGAAAATGGAGGAGCATACACCACCGCGAGGCAAACTGAGCAAACAGCTTGCTGCGAAAAGCTGTGTCGTTGTCTGTTAGCAGCTGCTCTGGCACCCTTCATTCACAGAACACTGCCTCCAACTGCTCAATGATGCATGCACTGGTCCGAAACCTCAGCTGGTGCCAGATAGCAAATCATGATGGTCCACAGTCAGTGAGAATCAGGTATGGCTGCCCACTGCAGTGAGTAATGTCCATGCCAGTTCTGTGCCACACTCCCTCCTCGTCCAAGCTTCCTTTCCGCCACTCAACAGGTGCTGTGTCGATGGACTGGCACACCTGACAACTTGCGACAACTGAGTGCATCTGACGCCTTGTGACTGCTGGGTTGACTCGCTTGACAAAGTAGAGTTTACGTCTTATTCCTGGATGCCCTGCGGAGTGATGAACTTCTGTAATTTTCTCACTGGTTGCATCTACTCTGGCTGCACACAAAGGTTGTGCAGCTGGGAGGCTGGCAGCGGGTACTTTCAACCACTGTTGCGGTACGCATGTTAGATCATCGGCTTTGTTGTTAGCAGAAGTCATGAGAGTAACAGACAGCTGAAGACTATACTCGTTAACCAGCGATACCACTATTCCCACTCTCCTCCGGATGAGCATTTCACTTGCTGCCTTGGTCTGAAGCCTACTTCTTCCTGAGTGGGTGTCTGAAATCCAGCGGTGCACTGTCGAAGAGTCAGTCAACAGTTCATCTTTCCTCATCCACCAGGCTAATGTGAGGTTCAACCCTTTGATGACTGTGTCGAGCTCAGCCATGTTGATGTGACCAGAGGAGTCTTTGAGCATCCAGCTAGCATCTTAGATGATGCACCTGTCGACTTCAACTGCAACACCAAGCGCTTGAGAACTGGCGTCTACCCAGACCTCAGCCTCATCACCTGTGACATCCCACCATCCTCGCAAGGGGTCGCTCCTTTTCACTTCATCCACAGTCTCTTGGAGAAACCCTCTCAGCTCATCATTGGCGACAGTGTTGTCCCACCTCATTTCTTGATGAAGGCTGTTGCCACTCGCAGCAAACTGCACACAGGATAGTGGCCTACCAACTTACCATAGTAAGAGAACACCTACTGTTCACTTGGTGTGTCTCCTTCCTCGTTATCTCTCTTTCAGATGAGATTTCTCTGCTCCCCCAGACTTTTAGGCCCAACCCTTGTGCTCCATTAGCAACCCATTTGCAGGGCTTGCTTGTCAACCTAAAGTTCTCAAGAAGCTCCTCCACATAGCTGGCCTCGACAACATCTTCTTTTACATGGATGTCGTCGATGTAAGCTGATGTTTCCCTCTTCTCATCTGGATCCTGTGCCAGTTCACAGTACAGCATTGCTTTCATCACTATTGGAGTAATATTTAGGCCAAAACCCAGACGAATCAGACAGTACCTTTAACCCTTAAATGCCACTGTCTTGTATGGCCACAGAGATTCGTAGATCCTTATCTGTAAATAAGCCTTTTTCAAGTCCATCACTGACACATTCACACCTTGCATGCGCCATTCTCACAGTCTATCTGCACACATGTCTGAGTCAGCCTTGAACGCGTCAATGTGAGAGTTGAACTCTCTAAAATCCAACACAGGCCTCACCTTCTTGTTTTGCTGGACCACTGCCATCTGAGGAATCAGACCTTGGGCTGGTCCATACTTTCTTTTGTCATACGGCAGCAACCATCCATCCTCTCTCTACTACAGTAGCTCCTCCTCACACAAATTTCTTACCTGGTGAGGCGCAGAGTATGCCTCTACCTGATTCTGCAGGATGCTTGGCTCCTTGCCCTTTGACCACTTCCTAGCTGCCATCCAAGAGTTTGTCACAGGGTCTTGTGCTGCACTGAAATCATGCTCATCGACTCAGCTCTGTGTCGGCAGCTGCACAGGTCGCCAATTCTTCTGCTCCGAACTGCACACCACCTTGAGCATTAACTGTAACCATGCCAAGGATAAACATGAAACCAAGTGGCTTTGATACAACCACATGTATGCAGATGTCAGCAGAAGCTCCTCTGCTGAGTTGGAAGTGTATGATGCTGTTCCCTTGCACTGCCACTCTGCCCCACTCATTGTAATCATGCTGACGGTACTTTTCTTCCATGTCTCGCAGCACGAGACGTGGGCAGTGTTTCACGAACACCCAAAGTCCACCAACATTCAATACTGAACGCCGTCCACACTTCCCACAACACTCTGCAGCACCTCACTTACTGATTACCGGAAGAGGAGGCTGGTGTAGACGCCTCCCCTCCTTACTCATTTCCTCAAGCACACAGAGGCAATGTGGCCCAAACTACCACATTGATAACAATTCATGTAACATTTAGGGCTATGCCTAACACTCCATTGTGTTTCTACACCCATGGCGTTATTCTGACGGCGAGCCAAGCAGTCCCTAACAAGGTGATTTGGGCCATCACAAACATAGCAACTTTGGCTTGTGGCGGACACCCTTTCACAGCGCCAGACTCCGTAGTGGCAAGGTACTCCTTCGACAACCTGAGGGGGCAGTTGTCCTTGATGACTGCTGTGGCCTACGCCAGAATCTGGTCCAAGTCTAGAGTCTCCATGCATGACCCTGCCCTGAGCAGCTGGTGGATGTTCTCTTGAAGCCCAGCCATGAAAGCACAGGCAAAGGCCTTGTCAGTCATCCCACCAAACAGGGATGCCAGGCGTATCAGCTTGGCCAAGTACACATCTGGTGACTCTCCAGTGCGCAACTTCCTCTTGACAAACTGCTGATAGGCCACGTACGGATCCACAACACACACGGCTAACAGCGCCTCCTTCACCTTCACACACTTTTCCCTGTCTGCCTTAGCACCACATCCTTGACACCTTGCAACTTGCACATAAGTTCCAGCTTTTCAAGCCACTACACCACAGACTGCTTACCACTGCCATTGTACTCGAGGATCAACTTCAAGTCAAAGTAATTTTCAGCACCTTGTCCCTCCATAGTGCCTAGATAGCTTGAAGCAGAAATGAAAATGTGCTTCTTTTTTCCCTTATTAACAACAGATGAATAAGTGAAGAAGAAACAAGAACATAGTAGGGCACACACAACTCTAGAACTTCCAGGCAGCCACAGCACTGTCCACTGGCCACTTGTCACAGTCACAATCACCCTGGGACGCGGTGAACACAACTTGCAGCACTGCTCATGCCCAGGGCACCATGTTGATGCCATTGCTGCTCTGAAGGAGGCTAGAAGGTGGTGATGCTCTCCTGCTCCTTGCGTCCTGACACCAGTCCAGCAGTCTCTCGGGCCTGGGAGTCGCCACGCTTACCCCCCCTCAGCACCAGCAACTGATGTCACTCCGGCCTATGTGGCACTTGGCGCCAGGGAATGAACAGCGCCATCTATTGTTCAGCTCCCCAATGAAAATAACTGTCGCCAATGACATCTTCATTTCTGTAGGAGATAGATGGGGGAAATGTCTCTTTGCTTCATTTCTTAGAATTCCCAACTATAAATGCTGACACTAAACATTAATTAGAAGCTTTCAGCAAAAATATTTGCAAAATGGTTCAACCATTTCTGTTCTGCGGTCATTCAGGCAAGGGATCAGGCATATCGGGCTTGGAAAAACTCTCCTTCTTCTGGCTCCCATTCAGCTTTTATCACAGCCCGTAATCGCTGCAAGCACCTTAACCATGAGGCAAAGTGTTCCTCTATTCAAAGGATGTGTGATAAACTCTCCTCATCATTCAGTGATAAGTCTTTCTGGTCTTTAGCTGAGGGAATCTCTAAGAACTTCTGTCACTCTACCTTTCCTTGGCTTTTCCACCCTGACAGTACTACAGCTGTCTCCCCCGGAGATAAAGCAATTCTCTTTGGTTCCCATTTCTCCTCTGACTGCACCTTGGATGACTCTAACATTCCTTCACCCCCTGACGTTCCTCTTACTAATCCTGTGCTCCTTCCCATAATCTCATTTTGGACTGTCTGAAAAGTGCTTCTTTCTCTGGACACAAGCAAGGCATATGGTCCTGATGGCATCCATCCCCGTGTACTGAAAGAGTGTGCCTCTGAACTTGCCCTTGTGCTTGCTTGTCTGTTCCGTCTCTGTTTAAAAACCAAAACTTTTCCTTCTGATTGAAAGCATGCATTGATACATCTTATCCCTAAGGGTGACTGTTCTGACCCCTCTAACTATCGTCCTGTTGCTTGACATCTACCATTTCCAAAGTCTTTGAATCCGTCCTCAACTCACATATCCCTAGACACCTCGATAATCACAGTCTTCTCTCTGATCACCAGTTTGGCTTCTGTAAGGCGAGATCCACTGGTGATATTCTTTCCTGTCTTACTATTGTCTGTTCATCATCCCAGAAAGATTTTGGGGAGTCATGTGTAGTTGCCTATGACATATCTAAGGCTTTTGACAGGGTGTGGCATTGGGGTCTCATATCTAAGCTCCCCGATTTGGCATCTCTCCATCGCTTTGTTCCTTGATATCTAGCTTCCTCTCTGGCTAATCTGTCTCTATGGTTGTTGATGGATCAGCCTCCCCCATTTTCTCCATCAGCAGCAGTGTCCCTCAAGGTTCTGTCCTGTCCCCTACACTTTTTCTCCTATTTTTCAACAATTTCCTCTCCTCCAAAAATAATCCTGTGCACTCATACACAGATGACTCAAAACTGCATTCATCTGCATCCTTCAATTCTGCTCCCTCTTCTCTCACTCGACCTACATCTCGTCGTGACACAGCTTCCTCAATAAACTCAGCCTTGGACAGGATATCTCAATGGGGTAAACAAAATCTTGTAAAGTTTAATGCCTCCAAGATGCAATTTAATCCCATCTCTATCAAAAACTCCTCACAACTCTTGTCTCACCTTTGATGGTTCTGTAATTCCACCTCTTGACTTAATAAACACACTTGGTATTACTGTAACATCCACTCTTTCTTGGAAACCCCACATTACAGGAATAGCTAAGTCTGCCCTTTAGAAACTGGGTGTCTTGTTAAGATTTCGAAACTTCTTCTTTTCTGAAAAGTTTCTCCATTTATACAAGTGATTGATTTGACCTTGTATGGAGTGCTGCTCTCACATTTGGAGTGGTCGTAACTCTGCATCTTAATTTGACAGAGTTGAGTCGAAAGCGGTTCGCCTTATAAATTGTGCTAGGCTAACTTCCAAACATGACCACCCTGCCATACACTGCAGTGTTTGTCCACATTCCTTTTTCTGTAGGTATTACTTTGGTTTTTGCTCCTGAGAGCTGGCTGCTTGTGTGCCCACACCACTAGGTAGACCACGCAATACTTGGCAAGCTGTGGCATCACATGACTAATGTGTAGCCATCGGCAACTCAAGGGTGGGCCGTTGTGATAACTGCTTTATTCCCTAC
>JAUUEE010320589.1:0-12334 GCA_032361485.1 Panulirus cygnus | reverse complement strand
CACACACATACACACACACACACACCCCGATCCTCCACCTCCTCCAGCAGCCAGAGGCCCCCTCCCTCCCTCCTTGTCTGCCGAGATCTTGGTCTTCTGAAGGTTCCACGAGATTCTGATCAGGTAATTGCCATTGAGAGGGCGTTGTTAGGGGACAGTCAGGTTCAGTTTATGGTTGGTGTTTGTAGTCGGCTGTTGGAGGTTTGTACGTGTAGCGCTATATGTATGTCTAGTGTCTTATAAATGAGGTCTTACTTTAGGGTGCCACTAATCCGAACTGAATGAGTAATCCTCTTATCAAAATTAATATATTTGATTTATCATTCCCTCCAGTAGCAGGCTTTCCAGAAATATTAGCATTTTATAGTAATTTGTTTTACATCAACCAAAAAATATCTTAGGCGAAAGTAAAAAGGCTTTTTCTTTAGACAGATATTTTTTTTTGATATCTCGTACTGTCGTCATGGGCTAACAGTGCACTCAATGAATGTAACATTGATTCAAGGAGTTGATTAAATTGTTAGTGCTTTTTTCTACATTAAGTAATTAACCATCCACGAATGTTAAAATGATTAAGGCAACTATTATGATACACCTAATTATACAATGTAAATCTACTGGATTTTGCCGACCGCCACCCAGAAATTCTCAAGAAATAGTCTTGAAAAAGGAGACAATCATGAAGGTATATTTCTTAAACTCCTAACAATAACACAAATGGTGATTTGCGTCCGTCTTTGCAATTGCTTCAAAGAAAGATGACTCTGGTGCAGGGAGTAGTAAGCAATCTGAGCAATCCCCTCAAAAGAAAGGGAGATATTTGCAGAAATACGTCAAGTCCTGGGAATCGGAACCAGAATTTTATGGATGGCTCAAAGAAAGTTCAAAGGGATTGTTGTTTGCTTATTGCTCTGATTGTAATGTTCATCTTTCATTAGTTGCAGGTAAACTTGACCTGAAAAAGCAAGCTGCTGGGAAAAAGCACATTCAAAATTGTTCAGTGTTAGCAAAGCAGCCATCAGTATCAGGTAAGAAGAGGTTAGATGATGCTGTCAGAGAAGGTGAAATTAGATTTGCTACTTTTATTTGTGAGCACGACTTGCCAATTAGGGTTAGAGAACACATGCCTGACCTCATCAAATCATTAGGTCCTGATTCACATATTGCTAAGCATATGAAATGCGGACGCACAAAAGTGACCTCTATTGTTAAAGACGTAACAGGACTTTACAATTTTGTTCTTTTTTGTAGAAACAGCTGCATCATAGAATTTTCACTGATCATAGATAAAAGTACAGACAAGGGATGTATAAAACACCCGTGCATGGCTGCTAGGACGCTTGTGAATGATGAGGAAAAGATTGATTTCTTGGCCGCCTAATTCCCTTGCAAGATGACACAGCAGTTTCATTGTATAATTCAACAGTGAAATTCTTTAATGACCATAAAGTTCTATACAAGGATAACATGACCGGGTTTGCAGCAGATGGGGCAAATATAATGCTAGGGGCACTCAATTCATTGTCTGTTGCTTAACTATAATATACCGGGACTGTTTATTATGAAATGTATATGTCACTCTTTCACACTCTGGGCGTCCTATGCAAGTTTAAAGTTGTCTAGAGAGGTGGAGGACCTTGCTCGTGATGTGCACAGCTATTTCTATTGTAGCCCAAAACGTATGGGGGCTCTAGAGGAATTTCAGTTATTTGCGAAAGTTAAGCCGCACCCAAGCCGTTGGCTCTCGCTGTATATGATCATTTCGAGATTGCTGGAACAATATGGTGCACCCAAACTTTATTTCGCAGGAGCAGTCCTCGATGAAAGATTAGTAGCCTGTGAAAGTATTCTAAGTAAACTTAGTAACCTCTTAACTAAACTGTATCTTCAATTCTTAGATTACACTTTGCCTATTTTCAACATTCTGAATAACCAGTGCAATCAGAGAGCAGTCAGATTCAAAGTTGCACAATTCTATATCTCACTGCTAAAGAACAATCCTGAACTATCATCTAAGAGAGGATTGTTTGAAGACAGACCATTTGGTAGTATTGCATTTGTTGACCCTCACAACATTAAAATGCTGGAATCTATGCATCTCGGTGCTAAAGTTGGCATATCACTTTCCAGAGATCATGGGACAGCACCACAAGGTATTCACGTATTTCGGCACGTTGCTTCTCGTTCTACATTGAAGCTGCCAGTCAAATATGTAAGAGATTTTCTTTCAACAACCCATTTTCCAAATATCAGAAGTAATAATTAGACCCTGCGGTTGTAAAAAGTAAGGCAGTGACATCTCTTGCACCACTTAAGGTAGCTCTCCCATCCCCATCATTTGTCACTGATAACATGGTGCAAGACACTGACAATGAGTGGATGTCATTGCTAAGCTCCCATCTAGGTACTATTTCAACTGACGAAACAGCAGTCAAGTTCTGGGTAAAAGTGCGGAATGCCAGATCTGGGGATGGACTCGGAGTCCTTGTTTCCTCTTTTATCTAAAGTTATGCTTAACTTGCTATGTCGTCCTCATTCTAGTGCAACGGTCGAAGGAGTAGGATGAAATCTAAAATAAGGAATCGGTTATCTACAGAAACTATTAACGGATAGCTACACACAAAAAGATTTGTTACCAATAACAAGTGTAATGATGTACCAATATGTAAAGCGTTAGTTAATAAAATGAAGAGCAACAAACACAAGAAGGATATTGCTGTGGATACTGATGAAAGTGATGAAGATTAAGAATGATAATCAGCAAGACATCTTGCAAGAGACTGGATTAGAATCATGAAAGTGTTGTATCTAGAAGGTACATTTTTATTTCTGTTTTATCAATAACATGTGTACCATTAAGGAGCTCGACCAGTATTGCCACATGTCGTATCTACAGAGATCGTACATTTCTACTTCTATTTTCAATATTTCTTTGATAGCTTGTTTCACATTATGTTTTCATAAACTCGTTCATTAAGTATTTTCCATTGTAATGTGAATAAATCAATGAATAATTGATATGGGAGTGTTCTAGTAGCCTAATTTTGTTTAAATGTATTTGAACGTCAAAGGACATCACATTGTTCTTCTTATATATGCACAGATATGTACAAATCTTTTGCATAACTATGATATTTTTTTCAAATGGGAATCTCTTTTGTATTGACTTTGTATCAGATAGCAAATAAATTAGGTAAGAGAAATCTACAGGAATTTCATTAAATCTACAGGAAATTTTGAACAAAATCTCCGCGATTTGTATTAAAAGCATCTGGCACACTGTATGGGGGGCCAATGGGAAAACGCCCATTTCCTGCCCAGGGAAGGTCCAGACATGGGGATGGGAGGTCAGTGGGAGGACTTGCCCATCCCCTGGCCAGGAAAGGGTGAGGAGTAAATCTTGATTAACGACAGTGACACTCGCACTTCTGACCTTTCAGGTAGTCAGCCAATGTGACACTTCTGGCACCGATTGTAAACGTCAGTCTTGGCCATAAACAGTGTCTGGGTTGGTGGTATATCAAGGTCCAGACCTGAGTAACACCGACCCTGACACTGGGTATGACCAGCCCCACTGGAAAGGTTAGAGCTGTCGGCCCAGATTTAGTCAGCTGAGAGGATAGTGGGAGGAGAGTGTTTATGTATGGAAGCTCACCTTCACCAAAGCATGGCTAAGACCTTGAACAGCACCTGTCAATATGGCACCAACAATGGATCTTTCATACATATTCAACCAAATATTTGGCGATAAGAAATTTATTGACGAAAGTAACGGCCATAGATTCTAATCCTCATGGACCGAATCACACCATATGCTGTGAAGAATGAAGATCTTTGCTACTTTCAGCTTTTGGTAAAACTAGTCGTCTGTTTTTCACAACAAGTATTACAGAACTGTGTTAGTTTCTCAAGGAAGGAAGGAGTGAATAACCCTTACAGCCACATCTGATTTCCCGTGAGAATGTAAGATTTATTAGTGTAATAGGATGATGTTCTGCTTTCGTTATTGGTCTACGTCAATATAAATCTTCAGGAACTTTGGTGAGGCAGATGACTTACATCCAAGAGCACATATGTGACATGCTTGATGGAAACAGCTTAATGGATGTTGCAGAGTAAGCTTCCTTCGGGAACTTCAACTAGTAAGGGTATTTCGGATAAGCGTACGCAATGATTACGAACTATAATAATGTGTACTCGAGGAAGTCATAGTGCTTAATGTTTTATTACTATGCCCAAATACACTATTCCCAAGGTGTGAATCCCCTATCATACTGAACAGCTCCACAATATCATAGGTCCAGACTCATGTGACTGAAAATTAAATTATGAATAGCTTTTTTGAGTGTTGACGGAGGGACGGGTGTTGGGAGGAGGAGAATCTGGGAGCGGGTTCTTGGGCAGCAATGAGCGAACCAATTACATTTGTAATCTGTGTACCCATTTCTTCAACTTGATTACAGTTATCAGTCACTACGTGATTATTTGATTATTGTTTTATTACTTTTCCGTAAAAGAAGACATTATAGGTATGAATATTGGAAGCAAAGTTCTCTAATAGTTTGTTGCAGGTATGATCAACACTTTCAAGTTGTTTGACCTTTACTTTTACGGTTAATTTCTGGGGTCACCCAAATGAATGAAAACTTACAATCCAGCAAGGATGGTCTTCGTAAGTCTGAAGTACTACCAAAGTCTAAAAGAAAAAATACTTCCTTTTCTTATCGGAATAAATGTGGGAAGTTTCATTTTGATAACACGACCCGACCTCAATCTACACGATGATTTAGACCAGTTTCTGTAGGACTTGTCTGGCGTGTCTCACCGCGAATTCTAACAAAAAAGAAAAGAAATGAAGAAATGAAATAGACAAGAAATCCAATACGAGTCTTTCATAACGCCAGGACCTGTTTAAACCTGTTGACAAATATTCTAAATAGGCAGAGATATCAGGCCGATGAACGCGTACTGCAGCCTTATATGATGGTAGTGGATTTTCTGATCAATGGCGGGAAACAATAACAAAACTGAATGCAGAGAGAGAATCATGAATATTTTTTGTTGCAAGCTTTTTGTTACATTTCAACTGTAGAAATGATAATCAGCAGCATTATGAGTACAAAAAATATTGTCTTTTCTATTGAATAATATGATAAGCAACCTCGTATGTTTGAAATGATAATGAAAAGATAATTCTTCATTTCTATTAACAGATTTTACTCTATAGGAAGACTGAGGGGAATGGAGGATATAATGTTGCTTTTGTAACGAGAGTGATGGATCAGGTTTCTTGATTGTAAAGACAAGTGGGGATTGTATAAATACGTAGGAGAAATAGGAATCCTTCCTGTGAGGTGGAAAAAACTGGCAATTCTCTCAATTACGTTCAGGAAAAATAAGAATATTGGAGTAAGTTTTTTCCTCGACGGCGGTTAAGAGTAAGTCCTTAATTTTGTACTTTCATTTCAGTTGACTTTTGCAGATGGCTGTTTGTGAAAGTGGAAGACGTCAGAAATTCGTAGTTTAGTGTGGCAGGAGTAGAAGGGCGTAAAGGAAATTTAAAGAGAAAAACTTGGAAACTGTTCACGTAACCAGTAATAAGGCGGAGATAGTGTTCGTCCTTTACTCGAAGCGAACTATTCACCAAGCTTACCCTGAGACGTTGAAAGTACTTCTTTTAACCATTGTAATTGGTAAATCTTTCCATATGTTAACACTCCTGTTAAGGAAACAATATTTCGCCTCATTTATGTTAAAGCACTGGCCCACGAGATTGTATCCGTTACACCAATCAAGCCTTAAGTAAGTTGTTACGTCGACCTAAAATTTAGGACAGTTGAGGTCAATTGTCGTAACAGGTCAGACACGGTCAAGAACTGTCAGGATGGATGTGGAGTGGAAGGTGTGTACTCAGCACAGCCTTGGTTAGTATAGGGTGACCAATGAGAGTGCGGGCAGGATGTTGTAACCCTTTAATTTCACAATGTTTCAACCTGCAAGTGACACATTCATAATTTCTGGCATCCAAACAACACATAAGATAAATGATATTCAAATATATATCTCTCTGATACTGGGTATCATACATGATAAGCAAAGTTAACATCACAATGACTTACACGGTGCCTCCCGTCACTGGCCCGTCACTGGACACCCACAACGTAATGTAGCTAACTGTGACATGAGCTGAAATTACATACACACCATAATTACATTCTAAATCCTCGCGAATCCCGCATAAATATGTACCATATGGAAGCAATTCACACACCACTACATCGACAATAGACATGTCCAGACGGACAATAACTCGTAATGCACTTAACATACCTGTTAACGGACAACACAGGAACTCTGTGCAACCACACAATCATCAGAAATCCACAGCGGGCGGAGCAGACGGCCCCAGTGCTGCCCCCTACTCGCACCGTGGCCACGTCACAACTGGCTCCCACGGAAAATATTTGTTGACACCTCACTTCCCTATACAACAACCCTACCCAACCGAAAATTACAAAAAATCCACAAAATTAACATTCAATAATGTGACATGTAAAATAAGCATTTACATACATTCAAGACACATATATAAACATAGGCAACATATAGAACTGTCCCGAGCCAGGGCACGGAACCAACCCAACAACCAGGCAGTTAATTATCGTGACTCACGATACACTCCCCCGCCCACATTAATTAAGTCATCTCTTCCACTGGGAGTATCACAACTAATTTGTGCACTGATCTGCTAACACAAATATCATCTTGACCAGTGTACACTCTTCCAGGCCTTTTAATTTTATACCGTACAATTACATCTCTAACTTTGTCATCTCTGCTCGGCTTCAGTGATTTTACTTGAGCAAGTCTCCACTGTCCTCTACGTGCATCTTGGTCTTGGAGAAGGACAATGTCACCAGGGCGGATGTTTCTCCTTTCGACGTGCCACTTCTGTCTCACAATAAGAGTAGGGAAATAGTCTCGGTGCCATTTCTTCCAAAAACTGTTAACAATCTGATCCATGAACATTAACCGACACCTACTACCATATTGTTCCTGCATCATTGTACCTGTTGGAGTTCTATTATTAGTCCTACCCAATAACAAATCATTGGGGCACAAGTAGGAGCCCATCTCCACATCAACACCAGGTTTCATGCCTATTGGCCTGTCATTCAGAAGATTTGCCGTATCAAATAGGACAGTCTGCAATTCTCCAAAAGTGAGCTTAGAATCCCCAATAGCAATAGTTAGAGCACGTTTCACCGCTTTAATCAAGGCTTCACTACAACCATTTTGCCAAGGAGCCTCGGCAGATTTATTGAATACCCAAGTGGTACCCTTATTGACACTGGATTGCATGATCTCTGTTACATCCCAATTCTGCCTAATCATTTTCAGCTCCTTGCTCGCTGCAACCAACTGGGTACCTGAATCTGAGTGTATAGTATGAGGATATCCTCTCACAGACACAAATCGCCTGAAAGCGGTCAGAAAACTTTGAGTGTTATAACTGTCAGCTAAATCCAGAAACACCGCACGGGTCACCAGACAACTGAAAATGACACCATATGCTTTACCCACAGTCCTCCTTTTAACAGTGTCCTTGATGGCAAAGGGACCAAACAAATCTAACGAAGTGTAGTAGAATGGTGGGGCAGGTTTGAGCCTCTCAGAGCAAACTTCGCCCATCCTCTGACCTGCCGCGACTGCATCTAACTTTCTGCACATAATACATTCCCTTTTGATTTTCTTTATTAAACGTCGGGCAGCTGGAATCCAAAACTTGCTCTGTAACTTGGCCAATGTTTTCTCTATTCCTCCGTGATCGATCTCATGTAGATGCTTGATATACAGCTTCACAACTTGGCTTCTGGAAGGCATAAGAATAAATAAATCCTGATTCCAGTTGTCTTTCAGCCACCGAGACATTCTTTCACCCACCACAATGATGCCTTCGCTGTTCATGTTAGGCCCTAGTCTCCGATAATCTCGTTCCCAGCCTGGTTGAAAGGCTTTCTGCTCTACGCGAATGAGGTATTTTTCTGCTTCTCTAAGCTTGTCAGGGGTGGGTTCAAACAAAGCTCCCTTAAAGGATCTTATTTTAACAGCTTCAAGCACTCTTGCCACCACTCTAAGAAGCTTGTTGTAACTGCTATATCTTTCTACCTTTATGAGCCTGGATTCTGATTCTTCTTCCTTGGCTGATTCACACATCAAAGTGACATTTATTCTGTCTGGTAGCTCTTCGTTACACAACTTACTGAGTGGCCATTCACTGATCCTATTTGAAAGAAAATCTGGTCCTCTCTGCCACAAAGAATTGCTGCGTAAGTAGTTAGGATGACAAGGCCTGGTTGTCAAGTCCGCAGGGTTTTCATTGGTGCTCACCCACCACCAGTCATTTGGGTCGGTTTTCGCCTGTATTTCAGCAACCCTGTTGGCCACAAATGTACCGAAACCATAAGATTCCTTCTGAATCTGGGCTCTCACTATGGACGAGTCAACTATATGCAAGACAGAGTGAAAACTCCAATCGGACTCCTTTTCAATAGCGAGGCGCAAACGGCATGACAACACTGCACCACACAACTCTAAACGAGGTGTAGTCATCTGCTTGATAGGAGCTATTCGATTTTTTGCCATTATTAGGCGTGTCTCAAAGCGCCCGTCGTCTAACTCCCACCTGATATATGCGCAAGCACCATATGCAAGTGAACTACCATCCGAGAAAATGATCAACATAGGGTCTCCCACAGCATTGTTAGGTTTGACACATCTAGCAAATGTTAAATGCTCTAATTCAAACATTTCCTGAAAGAATTTACACCATTTCTCCCTTAATCTGTCCGGTAATACATCATCCCACCCGTACGTAGTACCCGTTGTCCTTTCACTGGTAACAATTTCTCTCATCAATAGTTTTGGATTCAACGTGAAAGGGGAAATCAGTCCCAATGGATCATACACAGCCGCAGCTTGGCTTAGTACTATTCTCTTGGTTAAGTTCTCAGGTATTCCACACTCCAAATTTGATCTAGTTAGGCACGGGCCTTCTCGCACGTTCCTGAATTTCTTTGAAAAGTTCAGCTCCACCTTGTACCCCAACGTATCCTCTTTAGGATCCCACTTCAGACCAAGAACCTTTTCCTCACGACTGTCTAAAAGTTTCACATTCGCGTTCATTGTTTCATCACCAGACATAACCCAGTGCTTGATTTTAAAGCCTCCTTCACTCAAAACTAGATTGATATGGTTGGCTAGTCGTTGCGCTTCGTACACATCATCACAACTATGTACAATGTCATCAACGTAAGAGTTTCTGCTTACAACATCCTTTACTTTGGGAAACCTTGTTTCATACATCTCCACGGTCTTCTTTAAAGCAGTCATAGCAATGACACCACTGGGTTTATCACCAAAAGTTACTGTCATCATAACATAATGATCAGGAGGTCTGTTAATGTCCATGTTCCGCCATAAAAACCTATGGGTATGTTGATCCAAAGTTCCCATTTTCACAGAATTATACATTTTAGAAATGTCTCCTGTAATTGCAAATTTCCCCTGACGAAATCTTATGAGAATACCTAGTAAATTGTTTAGAACATCTGGACCTTTAGCCCAATAATCATTCAATCTATGCCCCACGTAGGAGGCTGAGGAGTTGAACACTATGCGGAGTGGGGTTGAACTGGAGCTAGGTTTCAGGACTTCATGATGATGAATGTAATGCACTGGTCCTTCATAGTCGTTCAACTCCTTGATGGACAACCTTTTGGCAACGCCCCTATTCACCATGTCCTGAATTTGGTCATTGTACAATCCAGAGTACTGAGCTCCTAATTTACAGAGTCTCCTTTCAGTTGTTTTCAGCCGAGAAACAGCTACAGACACATTGTTAGGTAAATCCTTAGGTTCTTTAATCCATGGATATGTAACACTCCAACATTTCTCTTCAGGATTATGTTTTAATCCTGCACTAATCAGTGCTAACTCTCTCTCTTCCTTTATGCTGTAATTTTCGTCTCCTATGGCACATGAACCACATTTACAACCCCCACACTTGGGGACACAGTAAGTACCTAGACCTTCAATCTCAAAAAACTTTTCTAAATTTAACTTTAGCTTCGAGACATCATCTACACTGATGTCACCGAGATTCCTGGAACAAGCCACATGATTAATCCTGCCGCCAAAAGCATTTTCCACTTGTGTTTGAAACCTGATTAGAGGATGTGACCCACGAATGCAGTACCCAAACATACTCTGCATAAGCTGTAAAGAGCCTACAGACGATATAACTTGCGGCATTAAGTTACACCAGTCTGTACCTATCAACAAGTCAATATTACCCACTGGCAGGTCGAAGTCAGTAACAGTGATGCCCTCAAATAATTTCACCACTTCAGTTATGTCTACCTTACAGACGTTGGAGGTTATATTTTCAATCCCATATGCAGTTACATGCCAAGTTTTCCCATCCATGTCAGTCAGAGGGATAACATATTCTCGACTAAGCATCCGTTCAGTTTTACCGCCAACCTTAGTGATGGACAGGGTTACCTCTTTGCCCTTGAAGCCCAATTTCGACGCAGTGTCAAATCTCACCAAAGTTATGTCACTTCCTGGGTCCCAAAGAGTGTTCAAAGGTGTGGAATGATTGGCTGAATATAATTTGTTCATCATCAACAACGTCTTATCTCTTACTCTGCTTTTCAGCTTCCCTGTTAATGTCATGTGAAACATTAGCCCTTCAACGTAGGCTTCATGAAGTAAGGGATGGTGATCCTTTCCACACCTTTGCCCAGCAGTGGTGATAACATTACAAGTTCTCCTGGACCAGCACCTTTTGGATACATGACTCCCATTTAGACAGCTGAAACAAACTCTGTTACGCTTCACTGCTTCGATTTTATCACTGCTGCTCATTCCTACAAACTCCTTACAATCATGTATGCTATGGGAGTAAGAACCATGCAGCCAACACCTGATACCCTGATACTGAGATTGCTCCGAATCACCTCTTACTTTTCCCAGATCATGTACAGATTGCGTCAACTGATGCAAGCACTGCCTTATTTCACTTTGGTCTTCCTGAAGTTTCTTAATAGTCAAGTTAATGCCATCATCCTTCCCTTCGTCGATCACCTCACCAACAGCATTATGACAAGTTTTGTTTCTTGCATAAGATCTTACGCTAGAGTCCATGTACTCGAGAACCCTTTTTTCCCTGAGCAAAAACTCCATCAACTTTTCAAAGAGATGCTTAGAATTTCTATATTTCTCAGACCAAATAACCCACTCGCGCCTCTGGGTGCCAGGCATAATCTTCTCCACAAAGCTGACCATATTTACAGTGTTCATTTCGCTCTCTAAATTCATCCTCTTCATATCCAGCCAACACCTTTCGAACTTCTCTACCATCCTCACAAAACCTTTGATGTCCCTTTCATCGATTGGCTTAATTGACTTCAAATCACAGAGCACAGTATCCACCAACTTACAACTGTCTCCAAACTTTTCAT
This sequence comes from Panulirus cygnus, assembly GCA_032361485.1. Classification (NCBI taxonomy): domain Eukaryota; kingdom Metazoa; phylum Arthropoda; class Malacostraca; order Decapoda; family Palinuridae; genus Panulirus; species Panulirus cygnus. The sequence continues at coordinate 806 of JAUUEE010320589.1, read as the reverse complement.
CCAATCTGTTGAACATTTCGTCATAATCGTTCTCTACACCCTGGACAGCGTCAAGTGCGGGTCCACTTAGACACGACCTCAAAGCATAAGGATCTTTATGAAAGCTACTTTCCATTAGCCTCTTATAGTCATCCTTAAAGGTTGGATAAGCCCTTAGTTCACCATTGAACACTGGAGGTTGAATACTTTTAACCTTAAGTAGTTTATCACTCTTATCTTTCTCTGCATCCTTCGCCCTACAAAATCGTCGTTGAATAGCCAATACCTCTAACTTTCTCTTTTCCAGGTCATCAATGTACTTTTCAGCATCCACAATGACACTTTCTTCCTCACCACTTCGAACAAGCAAATCTACGTATTCCTCATGACACTTTTCAACTCTTGTAAAAGCATCACATACCTCCTTGCACATATCAGTTAGCACTATGTCGGCGTACTTCTCACCGGTTGCTTCCTCAAAAAGGTTGCACTTCCTCGTGAACGTCCTCTTGGCCACGGTGCGGGCGTTCTTCACTCTCTCCAAGTCCTCCTTGTCGCACATCTTGGAGTCGTGTTGAAATGTAGGGTGACCAATGAGAGTGCGGGCAGGATGTTGTAACCCTTTAATTTCACAATGTTTCAACCTGCAAGTGACACATTCATAATTTCTGGCATCCAAACAACACATAAGATAAATGATATTCAAATATATATCTCTCTGATACTGGGTATCATACATGATAAGCAAAGTTAACATCACAATGACTTACACGGTGCCTCCCGTCACTGGCCCGTCACTGGACACCCACAACGTAATGTAGCTAACT
>JAUUEE010298460.1:0-12412 GCA_032361485.1 Panulirus cygnus | reverse complement strand
GAGAGAGAGAGAGAGAGAGAGAGAGAGAGAGAGAGAGAGAGAGAGAGAGAGAGAGAGAGAGAGAGAGAGAGAGCTGCAGAGGGTGAGCTAAAATGGTTTGGACATATAGAGAGGATGAGCAAGGAGAGGATGATTAAGAGGGTATACATGTCATAAGTTGATGGAACACAGAAAAGGAGGACACCAAGGAGGAGATGGAAGGATGGAATGAAAGATGCTCTGAAGGTTAAGGGCCAGAACATGTATGAAGGTGCAAGTGGGCAAGGAACAGAGCAACATGGTATACAGAGAATGATGTGCTGTAAAAGGTCTGAACCAATGCATACAAAGCAGTCAGGGGAAACATGGAAAGGTATGCGGTACCTAGTTGTGGACAGGTGGCTTTGGTTTCAGTGCATTATACATGATAGCTAGAGTGTGGATATAAGTGAATGAGGCAGTTTCTTCTTTTTTTCCTGGCACTACCTTGCTGACATGGGAAATGACAAAAATATATGAAAACAAAAGTCACAAAGTGATACAAAGGTAAACATATAGCACAGAAAAAAAAGTGCTGTATCTAAAAACACAATAACATTACTAGTGGCTTCCCCAGAACCAGCTATAGTATAGAGGGGGCTGGAGGATCTTATGCAACATGACTGGATAAATGATTTCACTATTTCAAAGGACTTAGCTGAAACTAGTGGACAGCACAAGAAAGTATAAAACAAATTAGAGGTCAGAGCACAAGCCTTTTTACTGCATAATTTGGTGATGGAGAAAACAGATTACATGCCGAGTGGACTGAAGACCAAAACCAAAGGAGAATATTTTTTCCTACAGAATTCAAAACAAAGTTATGAGTCTATTGAGGATGAAATTAAGAGGGTGATTCATCTACTACTGAATATTTCAAAGCAAGTTCTGGCAGGCTTAAAGGTTTCAAGAGAACAGTCAATTTAAATATAAAGTACGGCACTGCTAAGGATGATAGTGATTAGATGTATACAGATATGCTCCACTATCCCCCTTCAACAATAATCTCCTCACTAAACCCACCAAATACATGATGTCTTCAATAAGGTAAAGTCACAGCCTGTGAGAGAGGGATGCCTAAGGTGCTAAAACAAGGTATATCTCTATAAATGCAACAGTTAAGCCTAAGAACTACTTACCATGACTCAGTCTGTTAATTTAGATGGTATCAAATGAAAATTTACCAGAAAATGTGACTTGGTACTTGAGGTGGTGTTGGACTTACTACAGCCATTTTTTATACCTCAATTTAACATTTACTCATTTGTGTAATAATTCGCATGTTTCCTGCTAGCTCAAAGCTCTTTCCAAAAAAAATGTCACTGTCGTTGGACAAAAAAGATTCAAATAACACTGAAGAACTATCATCCCCTGTAACTGATTGTAGTATAGCCTTGAAGCTGCAAGAGCCCCATAAAATGGGTCCTGGGGTTAAATAATTGATCAAATAATTAAGAATGAATTAATCTTTTCGAACCTTGTCCTTTTCATAATCTGTGAGCATGAAAAAGAGTTGGAAGGCCATCCCCTCAGGTTTGCCTCGTGGTAAAAGTACGTGTTGGGGCCATCCACATCCGCAGAAGTCAAACTCTTCACCTTCCATTCCTAAGAGAAAGAAAATATTTACAACATAAACACATGGGTATTATTATACCTAATCTTTCACTGTAAAAGGCTCACAACATCTGCAATAAGATAACTAAATAGTGGGGTGTTCTAAACCAATAGCACTGAAAATAATGACTGTGGTATCTTAAAACAGACCTACTAACCTACCAAGAAGATATCTAATCATAAACTATAGTGGAAAGGCAAGCAGCTCGAGACCCTATTCCCTACCTCACATTACAAAACACTCCTACTGTATGACATTTACATACCTTTAACATTATTCTCTACTATGCAGCATGATGAAACTTCCTCTAAACATCAAAAGCCTTATGCACTGCACTTGCTGCCCTATACAGGCAAACCTTTTAAATGAAGTCTTTTATTTTGTCCTTACTTTTCTTTCAATCTTGTATCCCTGCTCTAACTCACCTATTTTGCTTACCATACAGTATTATATTATCAACTGTCTCCTTATCAATACTTTATACATGCACAGAATAACAATGTACTCCTCTTTCACCTGTTCTGACAAACAACATCTAAGCATGCAGCATTCCTCCTTTGGAGAGCAAAATGAGCATTCAAATCTTTACAAAATGGAAGAAAAGTGTCCCACAATCAGTGGAGGGGTGATGCACCATAAGAAGCCAACACTCACCATTTCCTTACTGAATTATTTCACTCCTTTCAAATCCTTCACTCAACATAAGCATATTTTATTTCACGAAGCAGAAAGATGTTAATGCTGACTTCTAAATTCTTTATAATATTATTATTTTTCACCATATATAAGGAGTTTAATTAGTCCTAAAACTGAGTCTCCCAAAACTGAGATCAAAATGTGTGAGTAATGTACTTACTGTATAGCATGGTGCTGCACTGTATTTGGCCCTGTATTGGGCGAAGTACTTGAAATTCATTCTTGGTCATAACCAACGGAATTCTTGCATACATTTATAGTAATACAAAATTCCTTTTACTTTCTTTCTTTTTTGCTAGGGTAATGTGTTGACCTCTATTAATGCACTCTGGCAAGGGCATGCATGGTGAGAGTGCATGTATCATCAGAAAGTTCTCTATCACATGAAGGTGTTAAAGATTCCTAGGTTGGTGGATGTAGTTTGATGCTTTAATGATCGTGGCAGCTGAAAGGCATAAAGCCCAAACAACCAACCAACGTACACTTAACTTGCACATAACTTCTGCTTAAAAAACATTTCCATGTGGATTCTTAAAGCTGAATACTTGTGCTTTAACTGTCACTTTGCTCACTATGCTTAGGGTGAAATCATCTCAAAACCTTGTTTAAAATGACAGTGGAGGCAAAAACAGACCCTAAGGCCTGTGTTTCCCATACCTCTACTATTGTACCAATGATACATTAGGTAAACTGAGTTGGAGTGTGTCTATCAGTAATAATGTAATGCAGGCACCTCACCATATTGTTGACAGATTTCCTCTTTTCTTGGTAATTACATTTTTGAAACAGTGCGAACTAAATATCCATGAGGGAAATACCTGTGATCTGTCTTGGGACTGTTTCTTATGGATCCTCACCAGACCTTAAGTTACATGCAGCAGAAAGAAACATAGATAGCATTGTTCCCCAAGTGTAAAAAATTATGAAAATACAATACAATATGATATAATCAAATGGAATGCTGTATGGGGTGTGTGGCAGGGGTACAACTGTTGGAGAGTGTGAAGCCACTCTACAGAGGAGCAAATGCATGTGTAAGAGTGGATGGAGAGTTGAGGGAAAGTTTCAGTATATATGTGGGTGTGATGTCATTGAGGCCTTTTTAACATATATATGGATGGAGTGATAAGAGAGATGAAAGCAAAACTAAGGGAAAGGGGTGCAGATATGGAGCATGGCAGTGAGTTATGGTGGCTAATGACAAGCCTGTTTGCAGATGATACTTTGATGTTTGCTGAGCGTGAAGAGGAGATGCAGAAGGTTGTAAGTGCATTCTATGATTTAAGTGTACATGATTGAAGGTAACAGTGAGTAAAAGTAAAATAATGGAGTATGAAAGGAAACAGAGTGAAAGTATAGATTTTGCAAATCCCTATAGCATGAGAGAAAAAAGTGTACTTAACTATGTTAAAGAGAGAGAGAGAGAGAGAGAGAGAGAGAGAGAGAGAGAGAGAGAGAGAGAGATTTAATTACATGGGAGCTATCTTTAGTAAATTGATGATATGGAAAGAGAGGTAAGGGAGAGCGTAGCAGAAGGTAAAAGAGTCACTGGGTCCCTTAATAGAATAATGATGGGTAGTGGTATAAATATGGAAGTGCAGAAAGGATTATGGGAAAGCATAGTACTCCTGACCCTATGCAGCTGAAACATGGACATGGGATGAGTCACAAACATGAAGAATCCAGGCTATGGAATCGAGTTATTTGAGAGCTGCATGTGGTATGACTAGCTGTAATGAAGAAAGTAATAAAGTAATGTATGAGAAATTTGGTATGGCAAGGAATGCACAGGGAATGAATTGTGGAATAATAGGGTGGGTGAAACAATACTTGGAGGTGGTTTGGGCGTATGGATAGAATGCAAGATGGGGAGTTTACAAGGAGAATGTATGACAGTGCAATATGAGGGGATGAAATAAGAGGAAGACCATCTGTGACAGGGGAAATTGGAACAATACTGGGGGGAGAGAAACGGGGGAAAAAATACTTGGAATGGTGCATTTGAGGGCGACAAGTAAGGACAGGGATAAGTGGAGATTCTTTTGCCATGGCCAACCCCTAGATGGGAGTCCCCAGAAGGAATGGATGTCACAGATTTAGATAGAGAGAGACAGATATACAACACTACTTCATGAGCAAGAACATGATTTCCACAGTTGTATACACAAATGGGAGTGTTGTGTGCACAGCATAATCTCTCCGCTAGGACCTATCTTACTGACAGTAAAGGATAATATTGCTATGTGAAGGATCAATTGGGCCTGAATGACTTCTACTGGAGTAAGTGGATCCTCAATCTTGTTTATAAAACTCCTTTAAAACAATAAGTTTTCAAATCTTAAAGTCCCAAATTTGATTTATCATTTCCTTGCAGTGCCACTTGGACCTTCTTATTTCCATCAATGATGCAATATATCAAATAATCATAAACAATTACCAGTTAATGGCTAACAGTTATTCTCATATTACATAAAACAACTCACCAATGGATCCCCTCAGGAATATTCTATCAGTTTACAAATTAATGAAGTCAAACTAATTTATTTACAAAAACCTACTTGTGATGTTATTTACTGAAGAAAAGCATTTATCCTTGTTTTGTTTTCTTTACTCATCCCGCTTTCCCTTTTCCCTTCTTAAGAACAATAAATCAATGATAAAATAACCATTCTCTAACTACCTGTGTCAGGACGTGCCTCTAGATCCCTGAAGGTGAACTCATTTGGGTTGGTGATGGTGGAGTCCCTGGATGAGCGCACAATGTGGTTTGCACCAGGTTTTACTGATGACAGGTTGTCATAATGGGCAGTGCATTACATGTAAAACAAAAGACAGAGTACATTAAAAATAATGACTGTTTTTATAACAATCGTCTTTCCTGCTTTAGAGAGGTACCATCAGGAACTAACTAACAATGGCTTATTTGCACACACGCTACTTAATGTACATTACACAATAAATTATATATCTAATAGCAGAGAATTACAGTAAAAGGCTAAAGATATATTTGTGTTATTGTGTTTATGTCAAAAATTCTCAGAGAAGAAATGATCAGCGAACAATATTTATATGAAACCGTGATAGGAAAAATTACAAAGAAAGAGTAGCATGTAAAATTACAAGGAGGTGGAGGCAGACATGATATCAGAAAATATATGTCAGGTTTTAATAAGTACTGATTCCAACTGCACATCTAGCATTTTTTCAAGGGTAGAGGGGAAAATTATAAACTCAACAAGACAATAAAGAAAAACTTACACAAGAGTTGCAGACAAGTGCTTTTTTCAGAGTTTGGATTAGCTATTCAACCAGTAACATTAGTCAAAATCTCAAGAAACTGAATCCAGCTGTTGTGCAGTAGTAAGTTAATTTATGAGATCAATAACCAGTTTTAGATGGAAATAAGATTTATGTTTGACAACATAAAACAAGTGATAACAATAATCTAAGGAGTTTTGTTTAATGAAACAAATTAGTATGCTTTTGCAGACAGAGAAAATTTTGTTAGTGTAAAACTAAGGTTAGGTTTTAGGAAGATGGTGAAACAGACAAGGGTGTTACATTGGTCACAAGTGTAAATCACTTAAACAGTTGAACAGGTATATTCATTTATTTTCCATTTAAAGAAATAAAAGGGTAAGAGTACTTGTATGAATATGTTGATCATCTCTGTTTTTTAATATGTCTCTTGTATACTGCATATCTAAAGGGGAAAAATTCCCCTGTTGGCCCATCTGGATATGCCCCTGACTGAAAGATTCATAAATAGTAAGCAAAACAACAATCAGTTTTTTCATACACTTTCAACGTTTCCAAGAAGAGACAAACAACCCCATTGGCTTCCATCTACTCTCAAGCTATCAAGGGTAATGCACCAAAACCAATAACACATCATCCACAACCAAGCTCCACAGATTATTCCATCATTTCCTCAGACTGCTTCTTATGCCCTGGTTTAGCTGAGTGACAGCAACACTGCCCGCCCACATACCACCTTGATCCAATACATTCTGTCCTGAGCATGCCTCCTATCCTTTTGAATGTTCAGGCCAAGATACCTCAATGCTCTTCACTCCATCCTTACGTCTCCTTTCTGATCTCCCTCTCAATATCGAATGACATTTTCAGCAATAGTAGTGCAAAAATTAATACATCACTTTTACAAGATGATAGGACAAATGCTTCAAGGCCAAATACCATAGAAAAAGAAGATAAGCAATACAAAGCAAAAGATACCAAGAGATGGAGGATAAATGATGAATGCAAGACAATAGAAGAAAAAAAAGTATTGTATATGGAGAGATAAGACAGAAGGACTGGATGAAAAATAAGAAATACAGGGTGGGAAATTGTGCATTCTCACAGAAAAGAACAGCAAGTGAGGAGAAAGAAATCCAAAGTATGGAGCAAATTCAAAAGGACAATTTACATATATGTATACAAAGTAAAGAAAAAAAATGATCACTAGGCCTTTTAAAGCATGGGAGGAATATGAAAGTAACCTAAAGAAAATACCCCAAATGCTAATCAACCATTACCAGTAAAAGTCTGTGTTTAGCCTGAGAAGTAAAGAAGGGAATATTCCCTTCTTGTATTTCAGTTTCTAAAAGTTGGAACAGAGGAATGAGCCAAGTGAGGAGTGCTCATTCTCCTCAAAGTGTTTAGGCTGGGATGTCTGAATGTGTGTATGGATGTAACCAAGATGAGAAGAGAAAGATAGGTAGTATATTTGAAGAAAAGAACCTGGATGTTTTAGCTATGAGTGAAACAAAGCTCAAGGGTAAAGGGGAAGAATGGTTTGGAAATGTCTTAGGGGTAAAGCCAGTGCTTAGTGTGAAGGGTTAAAGTCAGGGGTTAGTGTGAAAACAAGAGCTACGGAAGAGGTAGCACTTCTGCTGAAGGAAGAGTTGTGAAAATGTGTGAAAGAGTGTTAGGAAGCAAGCCCCAAATTGATGTGGGTAAAAATGAAAATGGATTACGAGATGTGGATGATTATTAGTGCTCATGCATTGTACATGAGGGGACTGATGGAAACTGGCAACTGTTTTGGGAGCAGCTGAGTGACTGTATTAGCTGTTCTGATGCAAGAGACTGGGTATTAGTGATGAGTGACATGACTGCAAAAGTGGGTATGTGGCAGTTTAGGATATAATTGGTTAACAGCTTGTGGAGGTGTGTCCTGCAAAAGGACTGGGAACACCAGGTTTAAAAAGAGGGACACACACATGTACATGCTCAGTAAGATTCTGCACTAATCGATGAGCATGCAAAAAGAGATACTTTTGAATGTGAATGAACTGAGAGGGGCAGCCAGTGGAATGTCTGATGGCTTGTGTGAAGAAAAACCAGGAGAGACTGAGTGTAGCATAGCAAATGGTGAGAGTAAGTGAAGTTGGAAGAAAGGAGGAGAAATGGAAGGTATTTAGGGAAGCAGTGTTGACATGTGTAACAGAAGTGTGTGGCATGCGGAAAGCGGGAGGTGGGCATGTGAGAGAGGGTTGTCATCGGTGGGATGACAAAGTTAAGTCACTAGTGAAAAAGATGAAAGGTGTATAGGCATTACTTATACGGAAGGAGTGTGAATAATTGGGAGATGTACAAGAGAAAGTGGCAAGAAGTCAAGAGGAAGGTGCAGTGGCTGAAAAGGAGGGTAACTGAGAGTTGGGATGAGCAAGCATCAACAAACTTCTAGGAGAATAAGAACATGTTTTGGAAGGAGGTTAATTGTGTGAAAAAACATGGAAACCAATGGGAATATCAGTGAATGGGCAAATGGGGAAGTAGTAACAGGAAGAGATGTGAAGAGATGGAGTGAATACTTTGAAGAACTATTGAATGTGCCTGATCAAGTGGCAGATGCCGGATGTTTGGGTCAAGGAGGTACATGATGGGAGAAAATCAAGACAAATGATTTAGCAAAAAGAGAAGAGGTAATGAAAGACTAATGGAAGATGAAACACAGCAAGGTAGCAGCAGTTAATGGCAATGCTGATTGGTTAGCTAAAATTTTCAAAGTATTTATGGATCATGGTGAGGTGCCTGAGGATTGATATATAGGGTAACTGCATAATGGGAGGGGACAAAGTTGAGTGCTTGAAATGCAGAATCATAAGTTTGCTGATTGTACCTGGTACAGTGTATGAGAGAGTGATGACAGAGAGGTTAGTCGCAAGCACAGAGCATCAGACTGGGAAGGAACAATGAGGTTTCAGGAGTGGTAGAGGATGTGTGGATCAGGTATTTGCTTTGAAGAATATGCATCAGAAATACTTAAATGAACAGAAGGATCTGTATGTGGCATCTACGGATCTGGAGAAAGTGTATGATATGTATGATAGAGGTGCTTTGTGGAAGGTGTTATGAATATAGGATGTGGGAGGAAAGGTAATATAAGGTGAGAAGAGTTTTTATCAAGAGTAAGGTATGTGTGTGGGCAGCATGTGGAGGGTGAGTGGTGCTAGATGAAAGGGTGTTTACAGAAGAAGTGTGCAATGCCACATGGCTGCTTAATCTCTTTATGGAAGGGGTGGTGAGGGAGATGAATGTAAGGGTCTTGGAGAGAGGGGCAGATGTGCAGTCTGTTGGAAGTAAGAAGGCTTTGGAGGTGACATAGATGTTGTATGCTGATAACATGAAAAGATCTTGGAGAGAGGGGCAGATATGCAGTCTACTGGAGGTGGGAGGGTTCAGAAGTGAGTCTGATGTATGCTGATGATACGACACTGCTGGCAGATTTGAGTCAGCAACTGCAGCAACTGGTGTCTGAGTTTGGGGAGTGTGTGAAAGGAGAAAGTTGATAGTAAACATGAATAAAAGCAAGGTTAATAGTTCAGCATTGGAGAGAGAGACAGATCATATAGGGTGTGAGTATGAATGAAGAAAACTTGGAGGAAGTGAAACATCTTACACACCTGGAAATGGACATGACAGTAAATGGTACAATAGGAGCGGGAATGAGTTATAGTGGGGCAGAGGGTAAAGTCCTGGGAGCACAGAGGAATGTGTGGTAAGAGAAGTCACTATCTAGGAGGGTAAAGATGAGCATACTTGAAGGTACAGAATAATGAGGGTCATAATTCCAAACCTGAATTAAAAGGTGTGGTAACATCACCTAACACCTAGGAAAATTACACAGTATCCACATTAATAATGCAAATTTCAGGGTGAAACATTATATGACTCACTTGTCACGCGGAACTTGTCCATCTCAGACCACAGAAGACGCTGTTCCATGAAGTCCATTTCTAACCTTTGTTCATTGTGTTTAGGAGCTAAAAATATCCTCACTGTCACTTGCTTTGGTCCATAATGACTGTTGGTGACCTTCATATGAAAAATTGTATTTTAGCCCAGATTGAACATCAATTACAAGTTGAACATCAATTATAAAATATACAAAATATTTTCTTTCATACTTGATTGCTGTTTCCTGCATTTGTGAGGTAGCACCATAGACAGAAGAAAGGCCACATTCACTCAAATCCATTCTCTACCTGTCATGTGTAATGCACCAAAACCACAGATCCCTATCCACAACAAGGCTTCACAGACCTTTCCATGGTTTACCCTGGACACTTCACATATCCTGGTGATACCACATCAACCCCTGTATACCACATCATTACAATTCACTCTATCCTATGAACATCCATCATCCTCCAACATGTTCAGGCCCCACCACTTAAAATCTTAGTCACTCCATCCCTCCACCTCCAATTTGATCTCCCACTTCTCCTTGTTCTCTCCACTTTGGACACATATATCCTCTTTGTCAACCTTTCCTCACTCATTCTCTCCATATGTCCAAACCACTGCAGCACTCTAATGCATAATCTTTCTAGTACAATACCTCTCTCTTACCCTCTTATTACTTACTCAATTAAATCATCCCACACCAAATACCGTCCTCAAACATTTTATATCCAACACTACCACCATCCCTCTGCACATCATTATCCATAGTCCATGTCTCACATCCATGCAACATTGCTGGAATTACTAAACCTTCACACATACCCATTTCAGTTCTCCTACATAATGACCTCTTATTCCATACATTCTTTAATTCTCCTAGAAACTTCGCTTCTACCTACTCTATTGCTTGCTTCCACATCCATGGTTGCATTTGCTGCCATGTCCACTCCCAGATATCTAAAACGCTTCACTTCCTCCAATTTCTCTCCATTCAAACTCACATCCCATCTAAACTGTCCCTCTACCTTGCTAAACCTAATAACCTTGTTTTTATTCAGATTTACTCTCAACTTCCTCCTTTCATACATTCACCAAACTCAGTCACCAACATTACAATTTCTCATTTGAATGTGCCAACAGTGCTATGTCATCAGTAAATAACAAATGACTCACTTCCTAGGCACCCCTCAACCCCAACAGACTACATACTCATAATAAATTAAACAGCAATAGTGACATCACACATACCTGCAATAGACCAACCTTCATTTGGAACCATTGACGTACCTCTCTTCCTACTTGTACAAATGCCATACACCCTTGATAAAAACTTCTCACTACTTCTAGCAGCTTTCCTCCCACAACATAAAATTCTTACCACTTTCCAAAAGGGATCTTTACCCAGATTCATAATTACTATAAACAAATCATTTGGTTCTCTAAGTATTTGCCATATACATTCTTTGAAACAAACACCTGATCCACACATCCTTTAACACTTCTGACACCACACTGTTTCCTCCTAGTCTGATGCACTGTATATGCCTTCACCCTCTCAACAACTACTCTCCCAACAACTTACTAGGCACATTCAACAAATTCATACTTCTGTAATTTGAACACTTACCTTTATACTCCTTGCCTTTATACAATGACATTATACAGATTGAGCATCCCAAATCCAAAAATCTGCAATGCTCCAAAATCCAAAAGTTTTTGAGGGGCAACATGACGTTACAAGTGGAAAATTCCACACCTGACTTCACTTGCCCATGCTGGGTTATGATGCTCTGTTGGCACCAGTTAGTTACAAAACATCTTCATCGCCAGACCTACATGCATTACTCACTGTTTTTTGCTTATTCTCTGCTCCAGTTGTTCATTCACTGACAGATAGTAAAATAGCTGAAATGGTTCTAAATCAAGGTGATCATGATAAGAGATGATGAAGATGACTTTGTTAACACTGCAGAAAAAGTGCCTATAGACTACATGGTGAAAATGTGTGATGGACCAAGGAATAAATATTTTATATGGTGATGTCTGAGGTGTGTGAATATACATGCAACATCTTAAATCTCCTAGTTAACACAAATCAAAGATTCAGTAATTCCAGTTCTGAATACAGACAGCACTTACTTGGAGATGGTAATTAAAGGGAGCATAGTCCATGTGAGTCATGCGCAATAGTATAGGGACACGGGAGTTGAAGTCAAGGCCTCTACTAGTTTCAAACTCCCTAGTAGAGAAACCAGTGGTTAAAGTATTGGTTTCATCATTTCTTACAACACTCACTCGATTCACTATCACGTCTGGAAGAGAGAGCTGACAAAGAAAGGTGACTATGAGTTACATTCTGCTCAAGACAACTACTAAGTTCAGTCTGCTTAAAAAAAAAAAGAAAAAAAAAATGCCATTAAATGATTCTACAATAAATCTTCTTAATCATCTATGATACTTAATCTAAAATACTCTAAACTTATTCACATCCTCTAATTTTTTAAATAATGCTTCTGTTTATTCAGGTATTCTTTTCAGTCAATAAAAACAATAAAGGCTTTAGACTTTACACCAGTCAGATCATTACAAAATGAGAAAAAGGTTTTCTAAAGCAGTGTTTCTCAACCAGTGGGATGCAAAGTTTCAAACACAATTATAAAATCACTGAAATAAGACACTGATTTCCTGAGTGTTGGCTCTGGCTCTATGGTTGGAGTGCCAGCAATGGAGTTGCCAACATGATGACAATGTAGTTAACAAAATCGTAGCCAGCTGGAAAATTGGTAGATGTTATGAATGATATATGTATTTTTTTCTTTTTATGTTGAAGGCTTCAGTCACTGACAAAAGTCAACATCAAGACTGGGTTTTAATTGAAATATAGAGAGA